>CAWUFW010018088.1:0-235633 GCA_963921515.1 Calotriton arnoldi
CTTGTGTGGTGTCCTTTGTAGTGTTCCTCATTGTGTTACTGTGTATGATCATAAATGCTTCACACCCTGCCTCTGAGATAAGCCTACCTGCTCGTGCTACGTTACCACAGGGTTGAGCAGGGGTATTAAAGAGGGTAGCCCTCTCACTCTGACTTAGGAAGAAGGGTCCCTACTTGGACAGTGGCCAGCCATTGCCAACTAGAGACCCCCATTTCTAACAGGTACTATTTCTTCTTTCCCCCCCAACTATCACTTCTCCATGTTGCTGCCACGTGTGGTGCGCCCTCCCCTGCACCTCCCTTATGTTGCTTTTCCCATCTCCTGTTGTTTCTGCTCCCATCTTCCTTCCCGCGCCTCCCTCGTGCTGTTTCCCCCCGATTTTTTAACATAGTGCACAGCAGTGCCGGCTGCTGTGCAACAGGGCTTAGAAAAAAGCGCCATGACGCGGTCAATGATGGCCACATTATAGCACTTTTCTCTTAACTTCAAGCCATGTTGCACAGCAGCCTAAGCTGCTGTGCAACATGTGTCAAAACATTGACAAAGCAAATAGATCTTGCATAGGCATGACTTATTGGCTTTGCCAATGCTTATTAAATCTATACTCTCACAATGATCAGTAATCTATTAACTTTGCTGGTTACAGGCCTAGCTTCCTTCTTTAACATGATTTTAAACACATAGGGCATCATTACGATGGCGGGCGGACAAAGTCCGCCCGCCACCGCAACGGAATGCGGGACCGTCCGCAAAGGGTGCGGCGGTCTTGCACCTGATATTAGGATGCCACCGTGGCGGTGGCAAGCCCTATTCCCAGCATTGTGGCGGGCGGTGCTCACAGCACCGCCCGCCACAATGCTGGGAATAGACGTCTTGCATTGACATGCACAAGGTGACAGGCACCGCGCGGTGCCTGCCACTTTGTCCATGCCAATGCAGGGGGGTACCATAGGTACTCAACATGTGCACCCCCCACCCCCCCCCACTATATGGGGGCCCGCTACGGGCCCCCAAAGGCAAAGTCCACATGCCTTTCCATGGCGGCAACGCTGCCATGTGAAGGCACATCTCCGCCTGCATGCTAATATGGATGGCGGTGTCTTGCAGACACCGCCACCATATCAGAGCCATCGAACCAAATTCAGAAGATTGTGCGCAGACATTGGCGCATCCTCAATGTTGGTCAGAATAAGATACCTCTACCTCTCTTTTCTTTCAAAAGGAGTAGGAACCTACGTGACTGTCTTGTCCACACACGACCGAGAGGTGCCCTGGAACCTGGTCCTACTACACTCTGGAATATGCCAGCAGTCCAGGGACATTATCCGTGTGGCACATGCACCGCCTGTCCACAAACTAGGCACACCACTGAGGTTGACATCGGAACTCAGAGACCATGGAGGCAAATGAAGCATACCAACTGCAACAGTGAAAAAGTTATTTATTTAATAACATGCCCTTGCTCTAAGACATATGTTGGCATGACGACACGTAAGATCAAGCAAAGGATAATGGAGCATAAGAGCACCATTAGGTGCAAAAACCAATCTACTCGACTGACCAGCCACTTCCTCGAACAAAATCATAGACCTGAGGATATGAGCTGGACTATTCTTGAACAGCCATATATACCAAGACAGATTACTGACATCACTACTTTTCTATTTAGGAAGGAGCAACGCTGGGTGTTTAAGTTACGCAGTGATGTGGAGGGGTTAAATGACGCAATCCCTTGGACCCTAATCTAGCTTTGCAACCCCTAAGTTCAGTGACACTCACAGTACCCCTAGTGGGTAGATTGTGTTACACTCTTACGTGTTTTCTCCAGGGTGGGGATGCTATTTAATACAGTACTTGTTGAGGAGACTGAGTGTCACCACCACTGGTTCCACACTAAAAAGTCCCCTTTAACTTTACGGTCTCTTGTGCAGCCTAGATGTATATCTGAGTCATGAGGGTTGAGTGAGCCTCAGTAATGTTTGCGGCTATCAATATAGTTGTGTTGCCGTTTATTTAATTGAGTAGTAATATAACATGGTTCTTACACTGATGTCCAGTTCTGGGTCACAATTATTTACCATTGCAGCGCTCCATGCGATGCGTGATAAAGGCTTTGTCACGTTCTAGATACCGTAGGTCTCTAGCTGATGATAACACTCGCAAACGCAAGCTGCTATGTTGAAACTACAATTCCCAGTTCTTTCCGGACTTTTGTGTAGTTCTTAACGACCGTGTCATGCATCACTCATCTGCGACGCGGATTACGTCACTCCACTTTACTCCTCACAGGTGCGGGCATTTTTTAACACCCGACACTTGTATTTAAGCCCTCGCCCCGGCTGGACGTCACCGCCTGTGACTCTCAGGATCCGGCCTGGGGTAACGACGGAGCAGGTAAGAGCGATTCCTGCTGTACTGCTGCCTTCTTGTCTTGTTCAGACTTTTACACACTGCCATGAGTGGAGGAGGCTATTAGAGGGAGCGGACCTCTATAGGTGATGAGCTCATAGTCTGGACAGTATATTGGGAACTATCTGCAGTGTTTGTCTCGCTCAGACTTGTGCTTTACATTATCACGAGGGGTGTAGGCTACTGCACGGAGCGTTTCCCTATGTCAGAGGCGTCTCCAGTTTGTACAGTTTTTCTTGAACTATTCGCGGGGCTTCTCCCGATGCTTTTTATGGCAGTTTACGTTACCTATAGATCTTTAAACTGCATGAATTTGTTTTCTTTGAAGAGTAGGGCAGTGTATATCGGACTGCTTATCTCTCATAACATCTAACAGTAACTGGCATTATACTTATGATGGTGCTTCCGACAACTCTTGATAAACCTGCATGATTTTAATTGTATTTACAGTGGTGGTGCATTGTTGGCCTACCACTTTTTATATTAAAACCCCATGTCCTGTGGGCTTAGTTTTTTCTCCCTTTTTTTTCAATTCACAGAGCGTTGCCTCACGCCCTGAGCGGTTGCCAGGAGCGGTGGGTTTCCCTCCCGATTTGATACGGGTAAGGCGTTCCGTTACAGAGTTCTCATTGAACTATTTTGAGGACTTTTAGCATGTCCACATTGTAATATAATGTGTTCTTTATATATTGATACAGACCAACTACCAGCATGTACATATAAATTTAAACTTTTCATTTCTTTCAACAGGAGTATTACACCAATGCCTATAGTGCCAACATATTTACGTACACAGGTATATGGTTGTATCGTTCTTTACAGTTTATGTATAATTTTGTCTCACATTTATAGTGCAGTAGTTACAACTAGGTCCTGAAGAAAGCCTTGATCATAGTAAGATCGGTAGTGGCTGAAACATGTAGACCTCCTCACTAGCGCGCTCGCAAATATATTCAGATCGCGCTCTCACTGCTTTTTAACCATTGACACCACGGGATACTTAATAAATTTATTCTCTCCTGGTAGTCAATTTTATTTCACTTTTTCCTTCACACTGCACCATATACTCACCACACTGCCTTATGCTTCATTGATCTTAGGTGATCTAGTCCTGGATTACATTTAAAACATCCGCGAGCTCCTCCTTTACACTAGCAAGGAGTTGTAGCTCCTCGGTTGCACTAGTGTGCAGCCGAGAGGAGATCCCCAAATGATGAAGCATGCCACTTCGGTGGGTGATGGGAATCCATCCTCGTAATTGAGATCCCCCCTCTTTCTTGTTTTATTCTCCTGTTGCGTGTACTGCTGAAACGCTTGTCTCTATATATTTCTCTTTGAGACCCGCAGATTTTTTGTTGTTGTTATATATGGTTAGGGGATTTATCCGCGCAGGTCTATAAATTTTCCCTTGGACCCTCTTTTTACCTGGTAATATATTGTTCTTGAGCAGCTGAGGCTGCGGGTCCTTATACACGGCACACAGCATTTATGTGGCGCCCATTTACGCTCTAGTGTATTTTGTTATTAATCATTGTGGGTTTATTTTGAGTTTGCACCATGGCAGAATTTGCAGGTCTGTCATTTGATGATGATATGGCAAGAGCCATTTTGACCACTACTCCAAGCATTATTGACTCCATTGCTACCTTAGGGGTCAGTGTTGGTGATGATTGGCCTAAACTTCTGATTCTCAAGAAATCACACACTCGCACAAGTGTTCACGGCGCGATTATGACGGAGTACCTCCGTGGCAATTGCGCTCCCATGGGCCTGATTATTACAAATGCCCCTAGACTGTTTCTGAATGATAAACAATTTCTTAAGGATTGGTCATTAATAGCGTGGCGATGCACTCGCGATTGGCTGATTCTTATTATCAGCACCGCGAAACGCATCGCCGATGCCATACTTATTGAAATTCAGGTACTTGAGGGTCAGATTAAAACTACATTATCTAACGTAGCATTCAAAAAAATCTTGAGGAAACCAACAAATCTAATAAGGAATTTAAAGATAGCATTCTCCTTACTAAGATCGAAAAGTTTAAAAAGGATTTGGCTCGCTTTTCATTAGAAAAGGTGTATCCTTACACCCATGAAAGCTATGAACCACCTGAGTTCAACAAAAGAGGTAGGAGATATGGCTCCAACTATTCATCATCAGGGTCAGAGGCCTGGTCAAGTGATTCCGATTCCTCAGAACAGGTTGCACCACGAACCAGAGGAAGGGGTGGTAACAATAGGAGACAGTGGAGAGGCCAACAGCAGGCTCAATGGTGGCCTCCTACACCTTGGCAGTATCCAAGTGCACCTTTTCAATCGCAAATGATACCTTTCAATCCACCTCCTCAGTACTTCCAAAACCAGTCTTTTTTAGGACAGGGCCGTGGCCGCTCCCGAGGAAGAAGAAGGGGACAGCAAGCTCAAGTGCATTGGAGCCCTCCCATATCCCCCCGGAGCTTACGCAGCATGAAGAAAGGTCCACCAGTGGCGGGACCGAGCAGCGACTAGTGGTCAACCTGAGTAAACATAAGTTGACAGAAATGGAGGAAACAGTCCTCAATAGAGGTTTGGGATTTGTTCCCACTAATACTGGTGACCCATTCCTTATTCAATGCGAATTAGCGAGGTTCTTTCGTAAAATAAGACTTCATTTCTTCTTTAAAGATTGGTTAGATGATGACACTCAGCCTCCATGTGAGGTCACAGACAGTGGCTTGAGACCTAAATCCACTTTTAACCCCCCTAGCCATGCAGTACCAGACCAGGTTTTAACCTTTGAGAAAGCTGTTACTGTTGATGTCTCTAACCTGAGTACGACATCCAAGAACCATTACCACAATCTCCCTGTGTTAGAAAAACAAGCACTCGATTCACTTTCTAGAGATCCTTTAATCACTATAAAGCCCGCCGATAAGGGCGGGGCTATTGTTATTTTGGATACCTCTGAGTATCGGAATGAATGCCTGAGACAACTGACGGATGCCAGGTCCTATCGACTGTTGACTACAGATCCTACAGATAGACTCACTACTGAGATCAGTGAACTAGTTGAGGAAGCAAGAATTGAGGGATGGGTGTCAACTCATGAGGCTAACTATCTGGTAACCACTCACCCTGTGATGCCTTACTTTTATGTTCTTCCTAAAGTGCACAAGCCTCAGCGTCCCCCTCCTGGCAGACCCATAATCTCGGGTATAGGCTCGCTTCTTGAACCCCTTTCCACCTTTGTGGATCATTTTCTAAGACCTTTAGTCAGAGCGATGCCTACTTACCTGCAAGACACAAAGGATATCTTACAACTACTGCCAGGGATTGATTTTAACATTGAGACGGATTTCCTCGTCAGTTTTGACGTGGAATCCCTCTATACTTGCATCCCCCAGGTAGAAACATTAGATGCGGTCAGGTCACTTCTTGATCAGAGACCAGGGACAACAAGTACACCAGTTCCATTTATTATGGAATGCGCCAGGCTGGCAATGACTGAAAAAAATTTCAGATTTGAAGATCAGATATACCTCCAGACATCAGGTACATCGATGGGCAGTGTTTTTGCCCCCAGCCTGGCGAACCTTTATGTCCATTTATTTGAACAAAACTGTGTACTTGTGGAGATGAACCCCTTTCGCAGCCATATTATAGAATGGAAGCGTTATATAGACGATATATTCGTCATATGGAGAGGGATTTGGCTACCCTCAATTTTTTCCATGTCTGGCTCAACGCACAGAACAACTACTTGAACTTTACAATAGACGTGAGCAAGACGAGTTTGCCGTTTCTTGACTTGCGCATCTTCCCATCAGCTAGGGGCCTACAAAGTGAACTTTATACGAAGCCCATGGCCAGGAACTCATTGTTAACATACGATAGTTTCCATCCCAAATCCTTACGCGAAGGGCTACCATTCGGTCAGTTCCTCCGCCATTGTAGGAATTGTTCCACCATGGATGATTTTAGGAAACATGCCACGGTGCTTTCTCGAAACCTCCGAGCCAGAAAGTACCCTAAGAGGTTGATACGACAATCTTGTAAGAGAGCTTCAAATAACAATTGTGAAGCACTCATAGAACCTACTGTGCCTAAACCGCCACTAACAAGACTTACTTGCGTAAACACCTTTAGTATTCAATCGAACCAAATACAGAAGATTGTGCGCAGACATTGGCGCATCCTCAATGTTGGTCAGAATAAGATACCTCTACCTCTCTTTTCTTTCAAAAGGAGTAGGAACCTACGTGACTGTCTTGTCCACACACGACCGAGAGGTGCCCTGGAACCTGGTCCTACTACACTCTGGAATATGCCAGCAGTTCAGGGACATTATCCGTGTGGCACATGCACCGCCTGTCCACAAACTAGGCACACCACTGAGGTTGACATCGGAACTCAGAGATCATGGAGGCAAATGAAGCATACCAACTGCAACAGTGAAAAAGTTATTTATTTAATAACATGCCCTTGCTCTAAGACATATGTTGGCATGACGACACGTAAGATCAAGCAAAGGATAATGGAGCATAAGAGCACCATTAGGTGCAAAAAACAATCTACTCGACTGACCAGCCACTTCCTCGAACAAAATCATAGACCTGAGGATATGAGCTGGACTATTCTTGAACAGCCATATATACCAAGACAGATTACTGACATCACTACTTTTCTATTTAGGAAGGAGCAACGCTGGGTGTTTAAGTTACGCAGTGATGTGGAGGGGTTAAATGACGCAATCCCTTGGACCCTAATCTAGCTTTGCAACCCCTAAGTTCAGTGACACTCACAGTACCCCTAGTGGGTAGATTGTGTTACACTCTTACGTGTTTTCTCCAGGGTGGGGATGCTATTTAATACAGTACTTGTTGAGGAGACTGAGTGTCACCACCACTGGTTCCACACTAAAAAGTCCCCTTTAACTTTACGGTCTCTTGTGCAGCCTAGATGTATATCTGAGTCATGAGGGTTGAGTGAGCCTCAGTAATGTTTGCGGCTATCAATATAGTTGTGTTGCCGTTTATTTAATTGAGTAGTAATAAAGCATGGTTCTTACACTGATGTCCAGTTCTGGGTCACAATTATTTACCATTGCAGCGCTCCATGCGATGCTTGATAAAGGCTTTGTCACGTTCTAAATACCGTAGGTCTCTAGCTGATGATAACACTCGCAAACGCAAGCTGCTATGTTGAAACTACAATTCCCAGTTCTTTCCGGACTTTTGTGTAGTTCTTAACGACCGTGTCATGCATCACTCATCTGCGACGCGGATTACGTCACTCCACTTTACTCCTCACAGGTGCGGGCATTTTTTAACACCCGACACTTGTATTTAAGCCCTCGCCCCGGCCGGACGTCACCGCCTGTGACTCTCAGGATCCGGCCCGGGGTAACGACGGAGCAGGTAAGAGCGATTCCTGCTGTACTGCTGCCTTCTTGTCTTGTTCAGACTTTTTTACACACTGCCATGAGTGGAGGAGGCTATTAGAGGGAGCGGACCTCTATAGGTGATGAGCTCATAGTCTGGACAGTATATTGGGAACTATCTGCAGTGTTTGTCTCGCTCAGACTTGTGCTTTACATTATCACGAGGGGTGTAGGCTACTGCACGGAGCGTTTCCCTATGTCAGAGGCGTCTCCAGTTTGTACAGTTTTTCTTGAACTATTCGCGGGGCTTGTCCCGATGCTTTTTATGGCAGTTTACGTTACCTATAGATCTTTAAACTGCATGAATTTGTTTTCTTTGAAGAGTAGGGCAGTGTATATCGGACTGCTTATCTCTCATAACATCTAACAGTAACTGGCATTATACTTATGATGGTGCTTCCGACAACTCTTGATAAACCTGCATGATTTTAATTGTATTTACAGTGGTGGTGCATTGTTGGCCTACCACTTTTTATATTAAAACCCCATCTCCTGTGGGCTTAGTTTTTCTCCCTTTTTTTCAATTCACAGAGCGTTGCCTCACGCCCTGAGCGGTTGCCAGGAGCGGTGGGTTTCCTCCCGATTTGATACGGGTAAGGCGTTCCGTTACAGAGTTTTCATTGAACTATTTTGAGGACTTTTAGCATGTCCACATTGTAATATAATGTGTTCTTTATATATTGATACAGACCTACTACCAGCATGTACATATAAATTTAAACTTTTCATTTCTTTCAACAGGAGTATTACACCAATGCCTATAGTGCCAACATATTTACGTACACAGGTATATGGTTGTATCGTTCTTTACAGTTTATGTATAATTTTGTCTCACATTTATAGTGCAGTAGTTACAACTAGGTCCTGAAGAAAGCCTTGATCATAGTAAGATCGGTAGTGGCTGAAACATGTAGACCTCCTCACTAGCGTGCTCGCAAATATATTCAGATCGCGCTCTCACTGCTTTTTAACCATTGACACCACGGGATACTTAATAAATGTATTCTCTCCTGGTAGTCAGTTTTATTTCACTTTTTCCTTCACACTGCACCATATACTCACCACACTGCCTTATGCTTCATTGATCTTAGGTGATCTAGTCCTGGATTACATTTAAAACATCCGCGAGCTCCTCCTTTACACTAGCAAGGAGTTGTAGCTCCTCGGTTGCACTAGTGTGCAGCCGAGAGGAGATCCCCAAATGATGAAGCATGCCACTTCGGTGGGTGATGGGAATCCGTCCTCGTAATTGAGATCCCCCCTCTTTCTTGTTTTATTCTCCTGTTGCGTGTACTGCTGAAACGCTTGTCTCTATATATTTCTCTTTGAGACCCGCGGATTTTTTGTTGTTGTACCATAGGTACCCCCCATGTGCACCCCCCACCCCTCCCACTATATGGGGGCCCGCTATGGGCCCCCAAAGGCAAAGACCACATGCCTTTCCATGGCGGCAACACTGCCATGTGAAGGCACATCTCCGCCTGCATGCTAATATGGATGGCGGTGTCTTGCAGACACCGCCACCATATCAGAGCCCTTTTCCGCCCGGTCTCCTGTCAGACCGGCAGACGGTCTTTCCGCCCGCCGGGGTCCCGCCCCGCCATCGTAATATGGCGGGGGGAAATTGAATGCGGGCGGTGAGAAATAGCGGGCGGATCGCCACCGCCATACAGGCGGTGGCGATCCGCTCGCTATCGTAATGACCCCCATAGTTTCTCAAACAGCATAAATCTTTGCAGAACACTGTGGAAAACTTCCCCTCTAAAATGTTCTACTTCTATGACTTAACACACGTACAAACCTATGGATTCACATTAGGATCCAAAGTCGCATTCAATTACTTTAGGTGGGGCTTCCCAAGAATGTAGTTCCCTTTAAGAGGCACATATTCCTTATCAACACCAAAAAATCAGAAAAAAGTGATAGGGCCCAAAGTTTTTATTAGAAGTCTGCCACGGGCGCTGCCAAATGTCAGGGTGGGTGAATACTAAAGCTGCCTAGTATTAATTCTACCTTATTTTTCTTTCATCCACCGCATATACTCCCTGCCACTTTATCTCTCTCTTGCGGGTTCTTTTTCATCCCTGCTTTTTCCTTTGCCTTTTTTCCCCATCTTTCTCTTCCTCCTTTTTCCCGCCTCTCTGCTTTTCTCTCTCTTGTTCTGGGTCAAATTATGATTATGGAAAATAAGTCCTGGCTCCCAAATATGAGTGCTGGTGACTCTATCATGCAACCACAGGCTCAAATTAAACACTGATTCTCCGCCATATCCACCATTTTACATGAAATCTACTAATGTTTTCTTTGAATTATTTCAAAGAATGATTATTAACCTGGAACACAAATCAAACATCATCCTAGATACATTTAATTAATTTTCATTACTTTCCACAACCTCTGTAGGACTTCCCCCATCGGATCCACTCACTCGACGTACAATTCTGCTATACTCCTCATTCACGTAATTCACTCCCTTAACTTTGGTGTTGCTTCCATAGCATTTGGCATAATGTGCCTTGCGCTCACAGGGGCAGATTTACAATTAACTAACGCAGCACGGCGCAGCAAGTCATTTTGCTGCGCCATGCTGCGTTAGTTTGGAAAGCACAGGGATGCGACATATTTACAAGAATATGTCGCATCCTTGTGCTTCCCTTGCGCTAGCCCACAAACTGCAGCCATGCGCTGGCGCAGGCACCCTTGCACCATGGTGCAAGGATGCCTGCGTCGTGGGGAGATTGTTTTGTGCAGGAAGGGGAACCTTCCTGCACAAAAACAATCACTACAACCATTTTCCTCTTTCAATGCTGCTGCAGAATGCAGCACGCATTGAAAGAGGTGAAAACGAGGAGAAATTAAAACATTTCTCCTCGGTGCGCTCCTACGCCACCTCTAGGGTGGCGTAGCTTTCAAACGCATCTCCAGAGTTACGATTTCTGTAATTCTGGAGATGTGTCTTGTTCCATGGGTGCTGCGTGGGAACACCCACAGCAACACCCATGGAACGCCCCTTCACCGCAAAGTGCTGCGTGTGAAGGGGCCGTATTTACAAGGAGAGGAAAAGTCACGCAGGGTGGCTTTTCCTCTCCTTGTAAATATGGAGCAGTCCCCTGCGCCACCAGTACGTCACGAAAAGTGACGTACTGGTGGCGCAGAGGGCTTGTAAATCTGCCCCACAGTTTTTACACACTGCGTTTAAGGTAGGGGAGACACTATAGCATTTCCTCTCCCACGTGATGCAGGAGAAGCACCCTCATTCTCTTTGCTCTTTAGACACCACTAGCCAGCGACCCAGACACATCACCCACAGCTTCCAGTGTGGGACATTGGACGATGGGGAGAAACGAAGTTGAAATGTAGGCAGTTGCTGATGGGATTACCCCTACTTGGGCTGTGACAAATCCTTTCCCCCCCTGAGCCATGCTCTATTGTTCTGCGCTGCAAAATCAAAAGCAAATGTCTTGTAATGAGGATCAGCATTAAGTGACTTATCATGTGTATATGACTGCTTTTTCCCCTCCTTCCTTTGCGACATTCCTTGTCTGTGCACGTTTGTGTGTATACCTCATATCATGTTGCAAACATGCACATGCCTGCTGATGCATGTATGTGTATACTTCATCTTGCTGGGGTTATTAACTGCAGAAGATGTTCAGCATTAACAAAACGCATCAGCAATATTTGCCAATACCTAACAGCATCAGAAAAAGCATTGGCAAAAAGGTGAGACGTATTGGGTTAGCCAATGCTTGTTTCTGTAGAATTCTCTAGTTAGAGTTCAGAGGGCCAGTGCACTTGTGGTACAAAGAATCTTTCTAGGATTGTAACCTAGGACCCGCAGGATACACAAACGTTACTGCGGTAGGTTATTTAAACCCATAAACTGTCAACCAGAGATCAGAACCTGCAATCTGTAGGTTACACACAAAATTCAGCAGCTGGAGCAACACTCCAAAGAGATTTCTCATAAGGATTGGAACACGTGAGATACACACCGTTCACTAGATGTTTGCATGCAGATATATGCATTAGCTACATTTACCCATTAAACTTTCTGACAGAGTTTAGTCTGTCATATTTAGGTTACACACTGATCCCTGCAGTAGATATATTCAGTCACTAAGTTATTTTACTAGGCTTTGAAGAGGTGACCTGCACAGTAATCACAAGTCTCCGCATTAACCCCCAGAAGCCCCAGTTATCTTTTAACGAGTACTTATGTTTCTGCTTTTTCTTTCTCTGTTCATTCTTTTTTATGTATTTCTCTAGTCCCCTGTTACATTTCCTAGTTTCATCTCGTTTACATTGTTTTCTATTTTTTCTTCTGAATTATTTGCTTTTTCGTTGTGCATTTTGATATCAGGCACGTGAGCCCCACTAGCAGGTGATATTACAGGAGCATTCTATAAAAGTGAAAGGATATGTATGAACGTGTTAAGCCCATCGCTGTATCCTTCAAGCTGCTCTTCGTGCCATGGACATCAATTAGTGGTAGTTAGAGGTAGCCATTGCTACCCTGGGTTGCCCTTTCCTACCTCAGAACTGCCCTTGCAACTACTGGTTTCAAGGCTCATCAGTGACAAAAACAAGGGCGCAGTTGGCCCTAATGCAAGCAAGGAAAATGCTCTCCTTGGCGTCTGGTTGAGTGATAATAGATCACCATGATTTGGGTGCAGTGAGCCCCATCAAAC
This sequence comes from Calotriton arnoldi, assembly GCA_963921515.1. Classification (NCBI taxonomy): domain Eukaryota; kingdom Metazoa; phylum Chordata; class Amphibia; order Caudata; family Salamandridae; genus Calotriton; species Calotriton arnoldi. The sequence continues at coordinate 12,522 of CAWUFW010018088.1, forward strand.
CCTGGCACCATTGCACCTACTGCACTAATTACAGCTACGCCTTGGGGCTCATTAAGGCAGCTGCAGTGGCAGAAGGTAGACAGCTGTATGAGCACATCTACTGTTTGTAGTTTCCAGTACTTGCTTTTCACTGGTCTCTCAGCATATCTCTTCAGAGGATAGGTGTGGGGCACAGGGTCAAAGGGTGTGTGATGTCAATTCTGCTACCCCTCGAATTTTGGGAATTGATGCCTATGTTTCCTGCATTCCTGCAAAAGACTACCATCACTGCCGTCCTTGCAAAGTGTTACATAGTAGTATGCCAAATGCAAATGAGTGCTCCACCATGTTGAAAGATGAGGCAAAGCTGTCAGCACCTACCCTGGACGGCTTTATTAGGACTAAAAGCTGGAGAGGTCAGGCATCTTCATATGTGTACACGGATGAATAGGCACAGGGATGGTACTTGTACCGTGGCTGTGCTGTACTTCTGAAAATTCATAAAATGAAAGGGATCGTCCCACTTTTAGGCTGGAGAACTGATCTGAATGGCCCAAGCAAATGACCGTCTGCTCCATGCTGAGTTGCACTGATGGTTCCCATATGTGGTCCATCCCTTCACCTGACAAAGAACCCAACACCCTGTAACAATAATGGTAAGAAAAAAGTAGTTCCCTGATGTGGATCCACGTAAGGATACAAGTCATCCTATCAAAAGATTGGTAAATAACCTATGGTCCGGTGAATTTACAAACACAAGAAGACGAAGAAAAGCAATTGAATAAGAAACAAGCAACTGAGATTGACAAGAAACTTAACTAATGGTAAGCAGCAGGCTGACTCAAGGTCCAATCTAAGTACTGGTATTGTACAAAACAGGTGTTTGTACTGAGCCACGCAGCCACCTGTAGGAGCCATGACGTCAGCACGCAATACCTCAGCCGGGTTCGGTCAAGGTGATAAATAATTGGGGATGAACCGCTCGTTGTTCAGTCCTAGCCCAAAGTTAAGTGTGTGTGCGTTATTTCATGTGGCACCTGCAGCAGGGCCTAGGGCATGTCAAGCCCAAGCTGGGGTTTGGTGTTTCCCCCATTGCCCCCTCGGCACACTGGTGACTAAGAAGGAACGATGCCAGCAGCCCGCAGAGCCGCATCCTGCCCGCGGGGCTGCAAAGTTGTGTAGACCCACCCTTCTCCCAACTGATCGGTACACGCAGCCAGAGGGCCGCATTGCAGAGCGTGTGTCCCGTGTGTAGATATGTGAGGGGAGAGGGTTGGCCTACTTGCGGTGGTGACAGAAAACACCGGCACACAGGTTATTACTTCGGCCGTTAGGTCACGTGCGACCTTGGCCCCTTTATTATATACCCTCGGACCGAGCCCGGTCTCGAGGGGTGCTGTGCGCGTGAGTGTCGTCACGTACAGGCCGGGTGACACTCTACATCCCTCCTTTCCTTTAGCCATAGCTAGTCTATCAGTTAGAGGTGAAAGAGAGTGGAGATAAAAAGAAGAGAAAGACAAAAGTGAGAAAAGATATCTTGCAGTGGAGGTGCCACCCTCTCACAGAATCTCTGGCCGGCCCACCCGGCACTCTCCTGCCGGCATCGTTACTTGGCACACATAGTCCCTCAGCTTCTGGCTGGGTGCGGGGTTGGGTCTCAACTGATATCGTTGGCCGCGAGATGGCATTTCCTCAGGGCTCGAGGGAGCGCTACTTCGACGACCCACTGCATCAGTACCCCCTGCTGGACTGGACTGGCTTGTCTCGTGGTCTTCGTCTGACCCTTTTGCAGGTATCGGCGCTGGACTCTCTCGGCCATTGGGGACAGTTGTTGTAGAGAAGTCAGGCAAATCTTCTTCTGCCCCAGACGCCGCCTGGTCTGTTTGTGGGCTGTCGGAGATCTCCTTGAACCACGAGATGTTCCTCACCACAATGTGCCTTCCACGCTGCGCGGTGACCATGGTTCCGTTGATCTGAACAACGACCCACTCCTCAGGTTCGTAAGGCGTGCGAAACTTCCAGCCAGGGTGGCGATTCTTTAGAACCACTCGTGCTCCGACTCGGATAGAGGGTATCTTGGCTCCGCGGCTGAGGGTGGCTTTGTCGTTGGTTTGTTGGCGCTTCTGTTGAGCTCGTTCCGGGTCAAAACCTGGCGGTGTCCAGTTAGGGTCTTCTGGGATGATGTCCCTGGGCGGCCGCTAAGAAGGAGGGCTGCAGGGGCACACCCCGTCGTTGAATGAGGCGTCTGCCGGTAGGCGAATAGGAATTGGTGGAGACAAGTCTCCAGGTCTTGATGCCTGTCCACCCCTATGCGTAGTGCTCTGTTTAAAGTCCGCATAAACCGCTCGACCTCGCCGTTGGCTTGAGGCCACTGTGGTGTGATCCGTCGATGTCGGATGGCCCGTTTCTGTAGAAAATCTTGAAATTCCTGACCCTGGAAGGGCGGTCCGTTGTCGGACTTCATTTCCTCCGGCAGACCAAACATTGTGAAGGTCTTCTCGAGTGCTGGCTGCACGTGTGTAAATGCGGTGGTTGGCACGAGCTCGACCACAGGAAACTTGGTGCATGAGTCAATAACTACTAGGGTGTGACGTCCGTCCGGGAAACTGCCAAAATCGATGTTCACCTTGGTCCATGGCGTGTCACATGGTCCTTCCGTGATGACCGGTGCAGGAGCTGGGTCCGCTCCCGTGATGGTGCAGGGGTGACAGGTCCTTACCTCTTCATCGACCATACTGTCCATCCCCGGGAACCACACTTTGGTTCGGAGCCGGGCCTTCGTCTTTGCCACACCTTGGTGCCCTTGGTGTGCTAGGGTTACCAGCCGGCGGTGCAGCTCCCTTGGGACCACGATCCTCTGACCTCTGAGTACCAACCCAGATCCTCCAATGCTCAGCTCATGCTTGACTCGCCATATCTGTCTCCTGGCATTCTGCTCTTCCTCGGTGAGTCCCGCCACCCCGTCCAAGAATCGGTGCCATCTTCCTGTCGTCAGGGCTTCTTTGACTCGTTGGAGGGTGGAGTCCGACTCTGTAGCATTGCTCATTTCTTCTTTGGTGATGGCCAGTGGACAGGCACTGTCTTCGATCATTTGCACAACAGCTTCCATGCTTGAGCTGTCATCCTGGGCCTGTCCATCCTCCGCCTGCTGTGGATGCCTCGACAGGAAGTCAGCGGGGTTGTCTGCCCCAGGGCGATACAGTAATTGGAAAGAGTATGCCTGCAACTGCACTGCCCACCGCTCGATCCTCGGAGGTGCCAGCCTGTTGGACCCACTGAACAGGGGTATAAGGGGCTTGTGGTCTGTTATGACCTTGAAGGGGTGGCCACACAGGTAAAGATGAAAATGCTGGCATGCCCAACGGATGGCTAGGGCTTCGCGCTCTATCTGGGCATACCTCGTTTCTGTTGGCGAGAGTGCACGGCTTGCGTATGCTACTGGTACGTACAATCCTTGTCGGTCTTCCTGTAACAGCACTGCGCCTAGCCCCACCGGGCTCGCATCGACAACCACTTCTGTGTTTCGCTTCGGGTGGAAATAAGCCATAGTAGTTTGGTCGAGCAGGGCCTTTTTGATGCCTTTTTGATGCCTTGAAACGCTGCCTCTTCTCGATGGGTCCAGACCCATGGTGTCCCGGTTTTTGTTAGCTGCCTCAAAGGTTCGGAGATTGTGGCGAGGTTTGGTAGAAAACGGCCGCAGTAAGTTGCCATTCCTAGGAAGCTCCTTATGGCAGTCGGGTTTTGAGGCACAGGTGCGTTTCTTATAGCTGCCGCTTTCCTGGGATCTACTCGAAGCCCTTCTCTGGAGAATACATAACCGAAAAAGTCTATGGATCCTTGGTAGAAAGCACATTTCTTCCGGTGCAGGGTGAGGCCACAGTCCGCTAACCTTTGCAGTGTGTCTCTCAGCCGAGTGTGATGTTCTTCGAGGCTCTGAGAGTAAATCAAGATGTCGTCAGTGAGATTGATGACTCCGACCAGGCCAGACAGGGTTTCTTGGACTGCGTTTTGAAATACTTCAGCCGCAGACGACACCCCAAAGCTGAGTCGTGTGTATCTTCTCAGACCCACGTGCGTTGAAAATGTGGTTATGTACCTGCTTTCTGGAGCCAACTCGAGTTGATGATATCCGGAGTTCAGGTCAAGTTTTGAAAACCATTGGGCTCCATTCAAATCCGCCACGATGTCGTCCATCGTCGGGGTCACGTGCCGCTCCCTGCGGATAGCTAGGTTGGGGAGCCTCATGTCTACACATAGGCGAATGTCGCCCGGTTGTTTTGGCTTTGGCGCCACCACCAGCGGGGATACCCAGGGAGTGGGTCCCGACACTTTCTCGATCACTCCCATGTTCTCGAGGCTCTGAAGTTCTTGTTCCACCAGCGGGCGGAGGTGTATCGGTATCCGCCGGTGTCGGAGAGCACGCGGCTGGACGCTTTTGTCGATGTGCAGTTTGACTTGGTAGTCTTTTAGTTTGCCTTGCCCTGTGAATAGCTGCGGGAATTCTTTCAGCATGTCTTCGGCATGGTGTTCATGTACTTGTTTGGCGAAGAACACGAGTTCCAGGTCCTCCGCCGTGTGGCAGCTTAGCAGCGTGCCCTTTTCCCCTTCTGTGACGTGGAATGTTGTCATCACTGTGTGAGAGTCACTCGAGACTTCTACCTCCACCATTCCCCTCAGCGGTATGGGTTCGGTGCCTCCATACGTGAAGATCCTAGCCTTGCTTGGAACCAGAGGTGGCTTGGGCCTCAGCCGGTCGTATTGCTCAGAGTCCATAACGTTCACCGAGGCTCCAGTGTCGATGAGGGCCTGTACAGGGTGTCCGTTGACATTGACATGACACAGTGGGGGTGGGCGACCTTTCCTGCCCGATCGGCCAGCGAATGAAACAACGAAAATGTCGTCTTTGTCTTCATAGTATGCCACACTAGTAATACCGGCTGCAACGTCAGACTCCTCCTGATCTTCCAGAGTGAGATTCCTGAGACTCCCTTGGCGCCCTCTAGTTGCGCCGCCACGTGCCCTTCCTCCTCGTCCGCGACAGACGCTGGCATAGTGATTTGCCCTGCCGCATTTCGCACACACCTGTCCTCTCGCGGGGCACCTGTCTTTTTCCCTGTGGTCGAATCCACAGTAACCACACTTGCTGCTGGGCCTGTTTCCCGTGCCCCATCTTTGATTCCCCAACGGCCGCCGTTGAATGGTCTCTACGGCCTCCTCTTTCACTTGCACCTGCTTCGGCGTAGCAGCTGCTGACGTGTTCCTTATCCGAACAGCCTCCATTTCTTCGGCACGCTTGTCGGACAACTCATGGGATCGAGCCAGTATTAAGATCTCATCCAGCGAGATTCCCGGCTGCCGCAAAATCAGGCGCCTCAGGGCAACAGACTTGCATCCTGCGATCAGCTGCGCTCTTATTTCGTCATTGTGGTCTATTCCTGTGCACGTGACTGCAAGTTTCCGGAGTCTGGCATAATACATGTCTACCGTTTCTGCCTCAGTTTGTCGTGCCTGCCGCAACTTGAATCGCTCATAATCCGGGTTCATCTGGGGATCGAAGTACCTGTTTAGAGCTACAATCGCGGCTTCATAGTCTTCAGCATCGCCGGTATTGGGCAGTGTCTCAAACAGGTCGTATAACTCCTCCCCTCCAAAATGCATGAGCAAAGAGCGCTTCACTTTCCCATCGTTCTCGCGGGTTCCGGTGAAGTAGTGATTTAGGCGTCCCACCCAGCGCTTCCATTGTGGTGCCGCTGTGGCTGGGTCTGTTAGCTGGCTAAACGGTGGCAGCGGCGTCACTGAGGCATGCGAATGGGGAGTTGTGTGTGCTGGTCCTTGTTCTGCCGGGTCGTCCCCCATGTTACTTCTTTATTGATGCTTGCACCCACTGTTATGTCAGATCCTGCGCTATTAAGAGCCCCCTTTTTTTTTTTTTAATTCTTCGCGCTCTCTCTCTTTCACTAGCTGGTGAGCTGCGCGCTGGCGGTGTCGCAAAGCGAGTGTCCGTATACACGCCCTCCGTCGCCAGTGTAGATATGTGAGGGGAGAGGGTTGGCCTACTTGCGGTGGTGACAGAAAACACCGGCACACAGGTTATTACTTCGGCCGTTAGGTCACGTGCGACCTTGGCCCCTTTATTATATACCCTCGGACCGAGCCCGGTCTCGAGGGGTGCTGTGCGCGTGAGTGTCGTCACGTACAGGCCGGGTGACACTCTACACCGTGGTGCACGAGGGCACCATGCCTGCATCATTGGCGCACGTTGAGGGTGAGGAGACCCCGTGGCACAACAGTGATTGGAAGGGGATGGCTTCCCCAAGCGTATAGAGCACAGCGCCACCTTGAGGGGGAAGACCTTCACCGCTTTCACAGCGCACCGCCAGAGCCGGTCTGCAGGAGATTGTGGAGCAAAGCGCCACCTGGAGGTGGAAGACCCTCACTGCATCCACATCGCGCCACTTTCCTGTCAGGGCCTGAACAGCTGCAGTACAGGAGCACATGCCACACAGCGCCAGGGCAGTCAAGACCCCGATCTCTCTGCATGATGGGACAGCAATGGCGGATGAGGCGCAAGCTGGAGGCATCCATAGGGCAGGCCAAAGGGTACATGCTGAAGTCCCCAGGTCATCCGTGAGTGCCCACTCAACTGTAGGGGCTCTAGCATCCTTCTGGGAGCTGGCGGGCCGGCCACGGCGGCCTCCAGGTAGAAGATCTTGGTGGCGAAGCTGGAGAACTATTTTAGGGCTACGAGAAAGCGAGACATTTGATACAAGGGTGCAGGTTGGCCAATTTGAGGAGGCTCATTCCCCGGCAGCTTGGAATCAAACTTGAGAACATGCTCATCCTGGCATGCACATATTACCTATTCAGTGCTCGGGATGATGAGATGGAGATAGCGCTAAACAGTAGGGCTGGGCAGGCCGTCAACCCGAAATTGCCAACCATCAAATCCGAGACAGTTGACGCCATCTGCAATAGGCCACTGCCGCAAAGGGGAAGATGCAGACACTTCCTGCCGGAACTGTGGGTTGGAACCTCACTCATTCGAAAAGTGCCCGGCTGCAGGGCGCACGTGCTCGGTGTGTAAAAAGCCCAACCAATTCGCAAGGGTTTTCAGGAGTGGCAAATGTGGGCACCAAGCACGAGGCAGGAGACCGCAGATGAGGTCCATACCCCACCTGACTGCAAGTGAACAGCCCCAGCCCACAGGCAAAAGTGGGGACTGATTGAGGGAAGACGAGTAGAACGAAGAAGACTGTGAGGAGGTAGAGGTATTCCTCATTTCATACACAGCTCCAAGGACCCGCGTACGGCACCCTCAACCGATCTGCAAGGTTACCATCACCGGCACCACCGAGCCAGCCCTCATTGACACAGGAGCCTCTGTCAATGTGATGACCCATCAACAGTATCTGCTGCTATGCCTACGGCTTCCCACCCGACCCTCTAGCACCAAGATTTACGTGTATGAGGGCAGGTAGTCAATACCCCTGGTAATAACAATGTATGTGACATCGCAACATGGAGATAGAGAGATCAGGACCGTATTCCATGTGATGGTGCAAGGAGAAGGGACACTGATTGGGTGTCACATGGCCAAGGACTTGGGGTTAGTCTTCTTTGCCAGGGAAATACAGGTGGATTACCTCATTGAGCAATTCGGAGAGCTTTTCCAGATGCCAAAAAGGGGCACCAGTCAAATTGCTCATTGGCAAGACAATCCAGGCAACAGCTCTCCGACACCGGCGAGTATCATTCCACCTGCACGCACAGGTGGAAGCTGAGCTGGGGAAGTTAGAACGGATGGGTGTGATTGAAAAGGTCTCAGGACCCACTTTATGGGTGTCACCCCGGGTGATAAAAGACAGGCTGTAGGGCCTGAAGGAACAAGAGGCCTTAGACAATAAAGGACACAGCATATTTCAACCCTGGACAAGGCAACGGAGTTGGTGGTGAACACGAACCCTTTTAGGCCTAGGGGCTGTGCTGACGTAGGAGCAAAAACCAGGGGTGTGGGCCCCTCTAGCATTTGCAAGCAGGGCACTTACGGCCACCAAGACGCAGAACGTGCAAATTGAACAAGAGGCTTTGGCAATGAAATGGCCTGTCACCATTTTCACCTCTACATATACGGACGGGAGTTCAAGGTGATAACCGACCACAAGCCTCTGGTGAGTGTTTTTGCAGGGACAGCTCCCTCCACCCACACGGATCGAGCGGTGAGTGTGTAGCTGCTACCGTACCGGTTCTGAGTAGTTTCTCAACCACGGGCCGACTTCCCAGTGGACTTCTTACGTCGGCACCCACCTGCAAGGGCCGACGGTCCCATGGTAGATAGTAACCCCGGGCAGAGAACTCCGCTCCACCAGCGGAGTTTGCGGAGTTTTGCCAACTCTGTGTTCCATTGAGAACCGGCCCCTGCCCAATCCCAAAAGCAGTAAAAAAAAAAGCACTTAACTGTGGCGTCTCCGGGCAGCCCTCCTCCTCGCCGTGGTCTCTCTCTACTCCTCATCCTCGCCGTCCTCGCCCACGCAAAGCCCTACGATGTACGTCTTGGGAGGACTGCGCATGCGGCAAGGACGAGGAGGAGAGAGAGACCATGGTGAGGAGGAGGGCTGCCCGGAGACGCCACAGCAGGTAAGTGCTTTTTTTAAATTGCTTTCTAAATTTAAATTAGGGAGGGTAGGGGGAGCAGAGCGGAGCGAAGTCCCACAGAGTCTTTTTCCAACTCCGTGGAACTCCGTGTAGTGGCACTCCGCCAACTCCACCCGGGCTTAGTAGACAGTGAAAAAGCTGAGAATTTGCACAAAAGGTGATACAGAGGGCCTGCCCTAGGGTGATGACGATCTAAGACATTCGGCAAGCCACGTTGGCTGATGATGGCCAGAGAGTAGCCAAGGCCATCAGCAACAATGCATGGAAGCTCTTCCTCCATGACACCAACCAATAGCACCCCGAGGAGAAGACCAGGCTGTCACGTCTGTGGAGGAGACTGGACAAATTGATTTCCATGGCAGATGGCATCATAATGTAAGGGCTACGCATTGTCATCCTCAAATTCTTCGAAGGACGAGTGATCGATCGGGCGCATGAGGGCCATTAAGGGACTGAGAAAACTAATGCAAGAATGAGAGGGAAAGTATAGTTTGCAGGCATAGATGCCAGAGTGGAAGAAGTGGCATGCCAATGCAAGACGTGTCAGACCATGGGGAGCCCCACTACGCTGCTCCTGTAGATATAGAGCACATGCCAACGGCCACATGGGAGAAAAACAGTTTGTACTTTGGTAGTTTCCGGGATGAGAGGCTCACCATTGTCTGTGGTCGATGATCAGTCTAAATACCCTGCGGTGGAGCTGGTGGCAACGATGGCGTTCTCGCATGTCAAGCCCTTAGTGCAGAAGACCTTAGCAGTGTATGACCTACCGGAGATCATCCGGATGGACAATGACTCTCCATTTCAGGGAACAGAGTTTTGTGAATACCTGGTGGCATTGGGGATCCGACACTAGAAAATAACGCCGGAGTGGCCCCAGGCCAACAGCACGGTGGAGAGGTTTATGAGAACACTGAATAAGGCTCTCCGAGTGGCGGTGGAACAGAACACTGAGAGCGAACGGGAATTACATTGATTTCTGAGGGCCTGTCACAATACACCTCACTGCATAATGTACAGTGCACTCCCATACAGTTGATGTTTCAGAAGCCGGTTAAACAGTAAACTGACTCAGGCTGGCAGCCAGCTATACTGGATGAAGCAGGCACCCAAATGAGGCGACGGAGAATTAACGACAGAGCAAGCGAGGCTCGGAGAGCTGTGGGTACGCCCTTGGTGGTGAGAGATCATGTTCTGGTAAGAGACCGCCACCCCAGATGGTAGTTTCAAACACCATTTGAGAGGGAAGCCTTGAGTGAACAGAACAATGAAAATGGCCCAACATGGGCAGGAGGTGATTATGCTGAACATTTCATGGTTCAGACCGACTGTGGCCCCAGACAGGGAGGAAGAAGCTGAGGGTCACATGTCTGGGAACGACAACAAACTAATATCGGAGGGTGAGAGTGTGACGGCCAGGGAATCTAACACTCCCCAACCAAGGGACCAAGGAGGGCAACCAATCCACACCAACGGAGCGAGGCCCAAACTACTGATGCCCAAAGAGCCTGCACCTCTGCCGAGTGGGCGGAGCCACCAGTACTGAGGCCCAACCCAGCCTCCCGCCAGGGGCTTCATGACCTTGTGTGTGCTCAAGTGGGGATGGTACCTGCTACCTAACGTTGGATGGGATGTACTGAGCCACCCAGGCTCCTGTGGGAGACATGACATAAGCATGCAACACCTCGGCAGGGTGTGGCTGAGGTGATAAATAAATGGGAATTAACCGCTTGTGGTTCAGTCCTAGCCCAAGCCTAAGTGTGTGTGTGTGTGTGTGTTATTTCATGTGGCAGCCCACGCACAGCAGGGCCTAGGGCTTGCCTAGTCCAACCTGGGGTTTGGTATTGCCCCCTCGCCCCCTCAGCACAGTGCTGCCCAAGAGACAGCTATAGGCAAGACCTACAAATTCAAAAAACTTAACAAACAAACACATTTTTGAAAAGGGAATTTAAAATGCACCTTTGCTGCACTCAAGACCATCCTAGACTCTGCGCATGCAAGCTCCCCCTCCCCGCCCCCCTCCACTGCAAACCCCAATCTGGCACACTCTGCTGATCTTGCAGCCATTTGCCTTCAGTCTACCATTGCGGATTGGAGAGCTGGGGAACATGTCAGGAAATGGAAGGACTGATGGTCCTGAGGTGAGGGTACCAGAGGACTCCATGTCTCCAAGGCGCGGTGCTCCAGGTATTGGTGCCCTTTTCCTTTCCAAAGCATTATTTTCAGGATAGACCCACTGAAGTGAACTAGGACTGGGACTACACTTCCCAGAATGCTTTAGGTTGTTAATGAAAATCCAGCAATGGGAGGAGACTGGTGACATGAAGTCTTGTGCTACAATTATGCTGAAAAGATGAGAAGGCGGTAGTTGGAGGCAGGGGTCGAAGGACACGGACTAAAAGAGGGTTCTTAGCTTAGAGGTGAAGCTGGACAGAAAATGCATCAAATTATGTCAGGAAGGCAACTGGGTGGAAAGCGTAGAAGGCGAGGCCCCGCAGAAGGGATGCACTGGCCAGGACACAAACATCGGTAGAGGAGGGTGGAGCGTTTTAAGCTGGACAGAGAGCTGAGTAAACGAGGGTGGCGAGCGGAAGGGGGGGGGCTGGATGGGAAGTGGGGAAGAGGGGGGTTGGGGGGCTCCCTCACCTCGCCGGGCTGCTGGAATGTGCGCGCTGCCCATGGCTCCCGAGTCTGTGGCTGACACTGTTAGCTTAGTAATGCGAGCCTTGTACAAATATCTGCAGGGCAGACAGGTCCAGAGCAGGCGGTGTTTATTCAATAAAGAGCCGGTGAAGTAACTGCAATTTCATTGTTAGTTTACTAATGCGTTACAGTCCTGTTTCTTAAAGCTTATTGTTTGGGCTGTGAGAGGAGTTATGTGGGCCAGCTCTGCCCGACCCCCGGGGAGCACCGCACCGGCTCCTATTATGACTGCAGAGCCCTCTGTTTATCAAAGGATCTGAGGGGCGAGGGGCTCTCCCGCCCCCACTCTTCCATCCACCCTCCCCCCTTCCCTCTCCCCCTCGACCTAGGATTTAAAAGCATCCCTGTGAAAACAAGGAGAGGGGAAAATGCGCCGATCAACTGGAAAAACACAACGGGAAAGGCCTGGAATGGGGCCCGTGGCAGCCGCGCGCGCACCTCCTACTCTTCTGGAACCAAACTAAGGACTCTAAATTAAAAAAAAAAATGTACAACAAAATCTCCAAAAGCAATAATATAACAGAAAGAGGTTTCTGGAGCCCTGGCAGTCTGGTGTGCTGAGCCGCGCTCGTGCTGGGCATTAAACTTGGGACGGAGGGGGCTCCCCACGGGGAGGAGGGCCCCAGCTTCTGACCCTTGGACGCTCGCGCTTCCTTGACACGGTTATTGCCCTCGAGCCCTTGTGACCACGGGGGCTCGCGCCAGACTCTTCTTGGTTCAATGTGTAAAAAGGTGAACTTCTCGTTTGGCGCCAAAAGCCGCGACAAGGGTGATCGTTCACAAGACCCCATAAACCTTTGTCTTGTTTCCAGAAATGGGCCCAACTTACACAAAGGTGTGTCTGCGGAGTGGGAGAACTCTGGCCTAGAAATCCAAACCACACCACGATTACCAAGTACCACAAAACAAGCCCGCTGCAGAGGCAGATGCGTCCGGTGTCAGTGAGTATATGCGCCATCCCTTCGCTTCAAGCGTAATGTCAGTCTGGCTCATTTGAGCGGTGTCACTCATTGTGAGTGAGTGTCACTGCTTGAAGCACTGTCTCCTCTCTCTTGCTCAGTGCTGAATGCCTGTCCAGTCGACTTTAATGGAGCTTAACACTTGGAGTCATAGTTTTTCCAGGAAAACAGTAACTTTGCTCTGAAACTCTCAAATCTCACGCCATTGGATGCTTAAATAAAGAGTTCTGGAGAGGTCGGAAGGAATAAAAAAGCAAACAACATCTGGAGCTTTTTTCCGATGTGTGGCGCAATACGAAACAAATGAGAGAGTGAAACAACTGTGAAACTGTGCCCAGCAGACCATAGCCCTTCTGGTTGTAACTTCAACCCTGAATTGGTACTATGCTCAGAGTGAATCTATTCTGAAAGCAAATTTCAAAACTCTTCTGTGGTCTATAAATGTGTTACTGTATAAAATAATACAGTGTATTCTTATTAAGGATGTGCACATTGCAATGTTTAGTTCGTCGTCAGATCCTTACTTTTCTTTTAAACTTTGCAGAATTTGTATTAAAAAAACACGGGAGGTTGCTTCAGTGGTCTTTCGAGGGGATAGCCAACTATTCCCACTGCCACACGTGTTTTGAAGCAGTCTCTGCCCCCCCCCGCTCCCCCTTCCCCCTTGTAATGGCACCAATCCCAGCAAGTCCCATTACATTCCCCACCTCACAACCCCTCGCCTTCTGTCACATTTATACCCACACCCCAGTTCACGGTCCAGCAGCTCCAGCTCACAGCCCCACCTGTGCTGTGTGCCTCCCATCACACACCCCGCCTCCCAATGTTGCAGGAATCTTAAAGGAGCCATTTCCTGGCTGCCCTTCATGGGTGAGCTATCCTGTGGCTGGGAAACAGCCCATTTATGCAGATTGAGTAACTTCCTAACAGTGATGTAGTAAAGCTTTGTCTGGCTTCCCTGATGCTCAGTTTTGAAATTCCCCAGACTTCCCGAGTGAAGGTCTTACCTTTGCCTACCTCCGGGTCCTATGTTTGTGCTGCAAGCCTCTTTATCCCTTTGACAAGCAAGGCTCTTATCACCTCATTGAGATGACTATAATCTGTTGTTCTACTTTAACTCTCCCTATCCCTAGTGAAAGAATACCTGGTTCTCATGCTGTAGGCTCCTGAACGGAGCGCAGCACTCTGGAGCCTGTCTGGGCCAATTTTGAGCTTCACAAAGTATAATAAGTTAAAACGTAAATAAAATAAACAAGCTGGTCCAGTGACATAGTATTTTCTAGGAGGAATCCAAAGACGTTTATATCATCTATATTAGCCACATCGCTGCTTTGCTCTGCTTAATGGTGGTATGGGATGTACCAAATGGGAAGATTTTGCCTACAAAAGGACTTGGGCAGAGGGAGTCAAATGTATCATCTGTTTTTGGAAGCAAATATTTGCTATTCCTTTGGCCTTTCCTAACTTGGGTTCAGAGGACAAAGTTTAGCTCTGCGCCTTGAGCGATATGTGTTGAGTGACGGCTCGGGTGGGAACTCTCCAAAAGGCAACATCCACAAAATATGGGCACCTCTCTTGGATCCCAGCGAGTGTCCTTACACATGGTGCCTTTAGTCCGAAAAAGATGTAGCCACATATCCTACAGTATCACAGCCTCTTGGAGAGGTAGGACAGTCATCTGCGTTAATTAGGACAGGCTGGGCAGAAAGCTGACTGCAAAGTGTCTTGAATATGACTTTAAGTCTTTGAGGTGCATGAGTTGCAGCTCAACACTTTTCACATTTAACACCACTGTTGGGGTGAAGACAGTTCCCATGCATGGCTCCGGAAAGATTGTGTGTCCCTGCCTCGAACTCTTTATCGCAAGCTGTAATGTTTTTGACCCCCACTTCAGCACACACGACACTCACGCATGTGCACTGAGGCTTTTCTGTGATCTGAAGAAAAGACTAAAGTGTGGCACTATTGTCGGAAGGGCACACCGTGTGTACTTTCTTTTTTGAAGAGTGTGACTCCTGCCACCTTACCGGGCTGTGAAGGACAGTGGTGGCAACAAAATGATTACAATAGGATGGCAGGGCTTTTTACCTAACGCCTGCTTGGAAAAGCAGCCTAATGCACCAGTGGTGTCTTCACGAGGGCGGGGGAGCGTCGCCACACCCCTCCCCCATTTTATTTTTTACTATTGTGCTCTCTGCAGCAGCCCTGAGCCCAGAGACATGCTGGGAGTGTCCTCTGCTGCCGATTGGCAGCAGGGGTCAGGAGCAGTGGCTGGCTGGAAGTTTCAAAGTGCGCATGTCACTTTGGCGATAAGTCTTGCACCAGCAAAAGTGACATGCGCACTTTGAAGCTCTCCACCCAGCTGTCTTAGACAGCTGGGTGGAGCCCAAGCTCAGGCCTCCAGGGCCTAAAGGAGCGTCCAATCCTGACGCTGCTCTCATGCTGGTTACCAGCATGAGACCAGCGCAGAATTGGTTAGTGGAACTGAGGAGACAGAGCAGAACACGGAGCGAGGAGGACGTCGGAGTTGTGCAGCAAGCAAGGTAAGTGGTTATTTTTTATTTTTATTTACAGGCACCTTGCTTTCATGCACCCACCCACCCACCACCCATTTGCCTACCCCCCCACTCTTCCTAAATGCCAGCCGCTGCTGGCCTAATGGCCTCTCCTGTCAGAAAATTGTTCTGTTATTTCCCTGCAACCTGGTCCTTTTCCCATTCATGTGGGACATGGATGTTGCAAGCATGTGCTTCAGTTGCATCTGTAGAGAATGTATGTGGAGAGCGTATCACACATGGCTGTGAACATACTGGGTACCCTTATGTATTGGCTAAACTTGAGTTTTAGTGCCAAGTTTTGTGATTGGTCCAGAGGAGGAATCTCAGCCACAGGATCACCACAACTTCAAGCACTGTGACCCCCAGCACATCATACTAACTTTTATTGCTTGTGCTGGCGCTCACCTTTTCAAGTTCCAACACATTGGTGGGTCTGGGTCCAGGACTGACATTGCACCGTTATGTGAGCTGGACAGGGCACACACCACACAGGGTTTCACAGTAACAGGTGCAGGTGCTTTCTGCAGATGTACTCAGCTCTTTGAATTGCTTCACCAAAGTCAGAAAGGTACAGTGATATTGCAACCAAGTTAGTGGGACAAGTATACATATATGTGAGGAGACACGTTGAACTGTGAGTGAGCCAAACTGCAGGATCTGCCCCTAAAGACTGGCTAAGATTCCCCCACAGGTTCAAGGACCATTACAGGCTGTCCCTGAGATTACCACAGGAACTGATCCCCTTAGTGCCCTTGAAAAAGGCCATCTGTTTATTATGATTCCTTTGTGTTAGATTAAACTGCTCTTCTTTTGCATTACTGGGCTGCTTGTTGAATTCTGAGTATTTAACCTCACTACCTCCCTGAGTAAAACTTGGATTGCTGTACTTCCCTTAGAGTCAAGTGCTAACGGGGTGTACTTGCTAATCAGACCTGGGTCTAATAGTAAGGCTAACCCCTAGGACTCCAGTGCTAAATGGCTCTGATTCATCTGAACTGTAACCCCCTGATTAATTTAGGACTACTAAAAAAGTTCCCACAATCCCCCACATAGACACACAAGAACTCACACATGAATATTATTATTAAAAATATCATTATTATTATATTTATTAAGAGCATGTCCACTGAAGCATCTTGGAGCTAGGAACAATCCATAAAAGAACCACTGACATACACATCAGGGTAAAATAAAACACATGGGACAAACACAAAATCCTCTATGATGCCAGAGAGTGTCTACATCTACGGTTGGGTGCAATGAAAAGATAATATTGTCTTTTTAAATAGTGCAAAGTTGAGAAAGGCCAAAATCTCCACCAGCAGTCTACTCCATACATTGGTTGAACAATGCAACACTTAGTAAATTCTGCTTCACAATGATAGGAAGAACCGACATAGAAAGATCAAAATTAGTGGGTGAACAATCCAACGCTTGGTGAATTCTTGGGCTCAAGTGTCTGGAAGGTCCGCCCTCCTGCCCATTCTTTTTTAGGTCTCGGCCTGCACCAGCGCTTGCGCTGGTCTGGCCGAGAGTTTTAGTAAGTGGGTTTTGGAAGTGCAAACACTGGCTTTCGGCTGGCGACCAGCTTGAGTTCACGATGGCGTGCAAGCGCAGCTGGCATCTGGGTTTCCTATCTCTTCCTCATTTCCTCGGCATGGCTCATTAACTCTCTGGACTCTGATGTTTCAATCGCAGCAGCAGCTCACATTACCAACTGAGGGCCCTGGACTACAGTCACATGAAAAACAACAGCGATTAGCATTGAAATGCAAGCTTTTTTGTCTAGTTAGAAATATTGCTTCGGTGGGTTGATTTCACCTTATATCGCTATTTGTTTTATATTGGGAGTCACAGCCTAATTAGCAGTATTTTTGTCTCTCACTGTTTTTTTTTTTATATTTATTCGCGCAAAGCACAAAGCTATATTTAAGGTTACTTTTTCCGCGTCACTTCTTCACTCTATTTAAACTCCACACCCCCACTCTTATTGTCTCTCTCCTTCTCTCTCTCTCTCCCATCTCTAATTCTCTCTCTACTTAATTAACTCTCCCCTCTCTATCTTTTTTAGCCTTTCATTCTCTCTCACCCCTTTATCTGTTTCTCTTTCAAACTCCTTCATTCACTCTCTCTCCCCTTCTTTCTCTCTCTCCATCCCGCTCCACTCTTTATTCTATGTACACCCTTTCTCTCTCTTTCTCTCTCACCACCCTCTCTAATTGGGCATTATATCTTCACTCTATCTCTCACTCGGCAACACCACAGCATCACTCAGCGCAACCACAGCATCAATCAGAGCCAGCACAGCATCAATCAGAGCCAGCACAGCATCACTCAGCACCAACACAACATCTCTCAACTCCATCACAGCATCACTCAACGCCATCACAGCATCACTCAACGCCATCACAGCATCACTCAGTGCAACCACAGCATCACTCAGTGCAACCACAGCATCACTCAGCACAACCACAGCATTACTCAGCACAACCACAGCATCACTTAGCGCCACAACAGCATCACTCAGCGCCACCACAACATCACTCCGCGCCACCACAGCATCACTCAGCACCACCATAGCTTTACTCAGCGACACCACATCATCACTCAGGGCCAACACTGCATCACTCAGCACTACCACAGGATGACTCAGCACCACCACAGCATCGCTCAGCGCTACCACAGCATCGCTCAGCGCCACCACAGCATCGCTCAGCGCCACCACAGCATCACTCAGCGCCACCACAGCATCACTCAGCGCAACCACAGCATCACTCAGCGCCACCACAGCATCACTCAGCGCCACCACAGCATCGCTCAGCGCCACCACAGCATCGCTCAGCGCCACCACAGCAACGCTCAGCGCCACCACAGCATCGCTCAGTGCCACCACAGCATCGCTCAGCGCCGCCACAGCATCGCTCAGCACCGCCACAGCATCGCTCAGCACCGCCACAGCATCGCTCAGCACCGCCACTGCATCGCTCACCACGACCACAGCATCACTCAGGGTCACCACAGCATCACTCAGCGCCGCCACAGCATCACTCAGCGTCACCACAGCATCACTCAGCACCGCTACAGCATCACTCAGCGCCAAGACAATATCACTCAGCACCACCGCAGCATCACTCAGCGCCAAGACAATATCACTCAGCACCACCACAGCATCACTCAGCACCACAGCAGTATCACTCAGCAACACCTGAGTATCATTCAGCATCACCTCAGCATCGTCTCCGCAACAGTCACCACCACCACCACTACCACCTCAGCATCACTCAGCACCACCTCAGCCTGCTCTCGGAATCTGGCATCTGTTGATTCTCCCCTAGCGTCTGGCCGCTGCTAGTGTTATAATACAGGTACTAGTTCCCAACCTTCACCCTCCGATTGTTTATGCCCCCTCAAAAAAAAAGCTTTAACAAACAACCATTGCAATAGGCAGAAACAAGTTGCCAGCATTGCAAGAACAAAAGAAAACTGAGAATTTTTTATTGTAAATACTTTTTTTAATATGGTCGTTCAGTTTTACATAATGCCTTCTTGGTCATATATAAAGTAACAAAAATGCTTCTGACGCTTTTTTATTATAACTTTTCAGCATGCCGCACAGCAGCCACACTTCTCTACAGCACAGCTTGAAGACATTGGCAAAGTCAATAGCTCTGGCTAAACACTTATAAGGCCCCAAAGGCGAGACCTATTGGCTATGCCAATGCTTGTTTGGTATGGGGCACTGAAAGGAGGACACCTGCACTTGAACTTAATGGCCTCATCGTGCAATAGGGGATTACCACATCAGAGAGAAAAGGAGGGCTGAGTTGTGTAGTAAGCTCTGTGGCTAAGATATACTGTTTTAAGCTTTATCCGCAGCTAGTTTAAGTGATCTCTTGCTTGCTAAACATGGTCACATTTTCTTAGACACACACTGTTCCAAGAAGTCGGAGGAGGCTAGGTGCGATCAGTGCGTCTCGACCGCCTTAAAGGGTCCACTACTACGATCGGGACCCTCCGCCTTCTTAAGGAACTCGGTCCAACCTCCAGAGAGGTGGAACATTAGACCAGCATTACCGGCCAATCACATTGGGTCACCCCCTATTAGAGGGTAACCCCCAGCCCCAGACAGGGGCATAAACAACTCCACTTTTGGTCCTGACGAAGTGCCGCCCGACTTTAGGGCACTAGGGCACGAAACACGTTGACCACACCTTTTTAGTAGCTATCCTGGTACTTGATGACCATCTGATAGCACCACTGTTTTTAGCTAGACCTGGCACCTACCCCCCATAAAACTTGTTCTTTGGGTACCAGAGTCTATTGTAAGCACCACACTCACTTTTCACTGGTTACACTGTTTGGTAGCCCCCTCTCTTGCATTCATCCTTACGGCATCCTCAGATCAAAAAGATCTCCCAAAAAATAGCCCCCAGGCCCGTCAGGCATTGCAGCGCCGGCCTGACGAGGAGTGCCCTATGATGAAGCATGACACCCTAACGGGTGTGTGAGGGCATCATGATCTGAAATTCAGATCTTCCAACGGCAGGACTATTAGCCAAGAAGATCCACTGATAGGGACCCCGTGATCTGGCTAAGGAGGAACTAACCTTTTCTTGTGATTCACATTTTCTTAGACTCATCACCACTCTCACTGCCATGTTTTGTAGGTGTTGCCATTTGGTGATAGATCATTAGGCAGACCCAGATAGACAGCATTACTGTATTCCAGGTGGGAAAGGATGCAAGCACTCACCATCAGACCTTCCCCATGGGGAGGAAGGGACACATTTTTCTCAAGGTTTTGAGGAGTCTGTATCATGTGGACCAGATCTTCTGTATTTGGAGGAGAAACGATAGCTGATGGTTAAACAACACCCCCGGATTTTTACAGTTGGTCCTGGACCTGCCAACAGCCCAGAATTACTGTGGACATAAGGCATGTTACCAGCAATCATAATCAACTCCTATAGCTATCACCCTGGTGTTATGACCATCTAGCTTAAGAAAATTGAAGTGTATCCAATTTTGGATGCTAAAGAGACAATATTTCAGCCTTATAATGGTATTTATTGAAGATTGATCAAATTTCAAAAGTGGTTGTGTATCATCTGCGGATAAGGACGTGTCAAAACCAAAGGATGGAATCAGCCCACACAGGACCTGAACGTACAGATTAAACAAAATAGGGGACAAAGTACAGCCCTTGGGGTCCCCAAGGCATTTAAGGTTTTCAAAGACCGAAACAACAATAGCAACACTGATTGGGATCTGTTGTTTCAAAAAGAAGCAGAGCAGAATAGCACTTTCGCTGTGAGTCCCACTGCTCTCACGGTCTACCAAGACCTCATGGTTAGCCGTATAAAATGCTGCGGAGAGGTCTAGGAGTTGGATCCCTGTGCACTGTCCCTCATCTTGCCATGTCATTGATTGATCTAGGGGTGCTCTTAGAACTGCCTCTGCACCGTGTTTGGCCCAGAAACCTGCCTGGCATTTACCAGGAAACTACCCCACTCCTTGATGGCAAAACAGCCAGTTAGCCTAGAGATTCTCTCTCACTTTGGCTATCACTGATAGCTGAATAATTGGTCTAAAGTTTTTAAGTTCGGTCACCTCCAGAGCTTATTTTTTAAGCATAGCGGTCACCAACCCTCTCTTAATTAGTACTGGCTCTGAAGGAAGAGTTTATGGCTGTTACAGGGGTCTTCAATCGCTGGGAGAACCCTTTTAAAGACCTTAACAGGGCACAAATTATTGTCGAATCGAAAAGTGGCAATTCTTGAATCCAGGGGCATGTACTGGACATGCATACTGACCCTCTTGCACATCCACACCACACTTTCGTAAACACACCCACACCTTATCTCTCACTCTCACACATACACACACACTCTCTCTCTCTCAGATACATCTATTTGCACCGCCACACAAGCACATTTTACACACGTGTACACCCTCACACGCTAACATACTAAATATAAGCAGGTCGACAGGGACAGTGACAAAACACTGGTGTATCTGAAAGTACTCACAGATGGAGAAATATATGCAGACATCTGCTGGGAGAGCTTCATGTGTGTACAGACACACATATTGTCCACACACCTACCCACATAGGCACACTCTGTGATAATAAACTGCTTCGGCTCAGCCACGGAGGAAGTGATATTTAATATTGAATTTTCTTTTTTTCTTTTTTTTCAAATGTGGAAAATTTTAGACACAATCCAGCCTGTGTTTAAGTCATTAAAACATCTTTAAGCGTTTTCTGTTTTTCTTTTTCTTAGCTGCAGCCCTTTCCTGGAATGCTTTATTTTTCTTTTTAAGTCGGTGAAAGAAAAATGCACTTCCAACAGATTTTTTTTTTAACATGGAAGAAGCAGAACAAGCCCTCTGTGTTTTATTTATAATCCTGGAATCCGCGGGAAAAACATCTTGGCCTTTTAAGGCCATTGCACTTGCTGATGGAGTTTCCATTCTGACAGTGCATGGGGCCCATGCGGACCTCCCTGTGTCAGTAAGGTACAGTGCCCCACAAGTCACAAGGCCAGGGATTAAAAGCCATTTCATTTGTTCCCTATTCCACGTGAGGGAGGGACTCCACTGCTCGCTGTAGGGTCTGCAGGGCCTAGGTGAAGATGCTCAGTGTCTGATGGACGATCACAGATACCCACCGAGTGTGGGAAGGACCCTGGGGCCCATGGGAGGGTGGGTGCTGATCAGAGGAGAGCCAGGGGCGAATCAGAAGCACCCACAGCATGAGCTGCGGTGTCAAAGGGTAGGTCTGTCAGCACTTGGAGTGGGGTCCGCACAATGTCTGGGCCAGTTATACCCAAGAATGCGATGTAATGCTATGGGATGGGGCAGCTGTGTACAAGGAAGGGTCTGCAGTGCTCCGGGAAGGGCTAGTCGAGGCATGGAGAAAGTAGCAGTACGTAGGAGAAGGTCGTCAGAGTCGAGGGCAGGGCCAGCGATGCTCAGAGGACGGCACCAGAAGAGCTGTTAATGGTCAGGGAAAGGTGAGCAATGCTCAAACAGCGAAACCACGTATCTAGCAGACAGGTTGAAAAATAGAAAGGTGAACATGCTAGGAAGGTAGAAAAGGTGCACAAAGAATCAAGAGGTGAGAACCAATCATGGAAGCAGCGGCTGAAAAAAGCAAGTTACATTTCATGAATGATTGGTACAGGGGCCAGCAGGTCTCCTGCCCTCTTGTCATCTGTGCTCTGGGCACCCACCCTCTTGGTTCCTCATTCTAAGAATGTATAGGCAGGGGCTAGAGTCAAAGTGCACATATCCAGGAGCCAGTCTTGAGCAAGAGGGCTGGAGTGCAGGATGGCCACAGAACCCAGACTAAAGAAAGCATGAAGTTGCTGAAGATCCTCACTGATTTCAACACTCAGCAATCTGTTTGCTTTGAAGGTTTACAAAATCAAACTATGCATTCCCTTGGCTGATTTTATGAAAACGGATTCCTGATTATCAAATAAAATTTGGAGGTGGGCTGCTATCACATGTTCAGACATTAATACCCAGCTTTATTAAGGACTTGCATTGTCCCTGCGTCACGCAATTTGATGCTAGGCAACTCAAGTCCTTAAGTGATATTTACTAAGCCACGCAAGAAGCGATTTGATCTGCCATGCATGACTTTGTAAAGAAATGTAATGCAACGCTTGCACTGCGGTGCATTACATTTTGTAGTGGTGGGCGTTCCATGAGTAAAGCATGGGTGTTCCTGTGCATTCACCCATGAAATTTGACACAATCCCAGATTTACTAAAATCAGTAAACCTGGGATTGCGTCAAAATGGTGAGCCTCCCGAGGATGGTGTAATAAAGAGAAATGTTCTTATTTCTCCTTGTTACTTCCTCTTTCTGTGCATGGTGCATTCTGCATCACATAGAGAAAGAGGAAATTGTCTCTTACAATTGTTTTTGTGCAGGAAGGTTTCCCTTCCTACACAAAAACAATCTTGCCTGTAAGGCAGGCACCCTTGCACCATGGTGTAAGGGCACCTGTGTTGGTGCTAGGCCGCACATACACTGCGCCAGGACAAGGAGAGAGCAGAATTGCACCATATCTTAGTAGATATTGCATATTTCTGCTCTCTCTGTTTCGTATAACACAGTGCAGCAAGTTCCCTAGCTCCGTTGTGTTGCATGAAACTTTAGTAAATCTAGCCTTAAATATGTCCTTGCACCTTATTCATAAAAGTTATAATCCATACGATTCTAACTTAAAAGTAAGCAGCAGACTAATAATCATTATTCACCCCGAGAACAGGAATTCTGGATATCTGTAGATACGCCAGCTGATTTGGGGCATTCCGATTGTACGTGTGAGTAACATTAACCGTGTTAGGTGTTTACCAGGCTGCAGAAGGCACTGTCTGTCATGCAGAACAGTGCCACTCCTTGACTGCCAATGAGGCGGATGCTTAATTCACTCCGGACGACACTCCGGATGTTTTAAACTTCAAACGAAGTTTTTTTGACTGGTTGAATGACATTGCTTTATATTTGGCATATATTATATACATTACCATATGGTATAAAGTCATTTTCTTCGTAATGTCCCATTTCTGAAAGAGAGCAGTGGCATCTTTGTTGTTTTCACAAGTTTCTCTAAATCTGGGAATGGGGTTGTTCTGGAACAAGTTTCTAGTTAACATATTTTGTTCTGCATTGCCAGGTGAAACCATCCATTCACCTTCGCCGTCACTCACGCTCACATATTGGTAATGAGATGCAGCGGGTGGTTGAGCTCTCACAGTGACACAAGAAGACCCTTCCCTCTTCTATCCCTCCTTCCCTCCTCTATCCTTTCACTATTCCATTTTCAATCAAAATAGCAGACTAACATGTCCACCACTCACATTAATTTAATATTTCCCTATACTAACTCTCCTCCACCTCCCCTTTACTCATCCCAAACCCCCTCCTAAGGCTATAAACTCAAAAAAAACAATTTCTAGACCCTTCCCTCTGTTATCCCTCCTCTATTCCTTTCCCATCCAAATAACAGACTAACATGCCCACCACTCAAATTAATTGCATACTTCCCTATACTAATTCCGACTAATCCTGTTTGGGTTCCGGAGTAGCGTGCTACTCATGGAAAAGCTCTTCAACACCTCATCAGGGGTAGCAAGCACTATATAAATGCAAACCTTTTGTCCTCTTCTATCCCTCCACTATCCTCAATCCAAATAACAGACGAGTATCTCCACTGCTCAAATTACTTCATATTTCACTATACTAATTCACCACTAATCCTTTATGGGTTCCAGAGTAACATGCTATTCACCGAAAATGCGCTTCAACACCTCATCAGGGGTAGCAAGCACTATAAAAATGCAAACCTTTTCCCTCCACTATCCTTATCAATCCAAAAAACAGACTAACATGTCCACCACTCACATTAATTGCATATTTCCTTATACTAATTCCCACTAATCCTGTTTGGGTTCTGGAGTAGCGTGCTACTCGCTGAAAAAGCGCTTCAACTCCTCATCAGGGGTAGCAAGAGCTATATAAATGCAAACCATTTCCCTCTTCTATCCCTCCACTATCCTTCTCAATCCAAATAACTGACTAACATATCCACCACTCAAATGACTTCCATATTTCACTATACTAATTCACCACTAATCCTTTATGGATTCCAGAGTAGCGTGCTACTGGCAGAAAAAGCGCTTCGATGCCTCGTCAGGGGTAGTAAGCGCTATATAAATGCAATTACAATACAATACAAGAAGTTCGCGTACGTGCCATCAGTGTGCAGCCTTTGTCGCTGCACACCAGGCCATCGTTATACGGGGCATACTTCTGCCACCACATACCATTACCTGCCCAGCCCATCTGTCTACCGTCTGTTCATCTCACGTCCATTATGTGTCCACGTGCGTTTCCTTTTCCTGTGTCCACTGCCTGGCCAGCTTTTGTGAGCCTGCCACCTCACCTCCTAGTTTTCTGTGAATATCACTTCACCTGTTTTTTGACCGCCACACGAACCCTTTCATTTTCAACTTCACATGTCCACTATCTAACTTGCCCATTGATTGTGAAACTCACTAACTCTACTAATCTCGCCTGTCCTCGTCTCTGAACCACGAGCGCCCTCTTTGCCCACACGTGCCCTGTTTGTCTACCTCAGTTGCCCTCTGTGCCCACTTCACGTCTACGTCATGTATTCACCCTACATATCTCGCTCCTCTTCGCCCTGGCAGCGGGTCTCTTCCCTGGCAGAGTGTCTGCATTCACTCCCGCCCTTGACCCCTGCCACAAGTGCCGCTCTCTTCACGCCCCCTTCCCCACCTCTCACCGCACCAACTTCAAGTGCGCATTCCCATCTTCTTCCCCTCCGCCCCCCCAGCCCGCGGTGCCCCGCCATGTTGTGGGGTTACAGTGGGCTCGCTGTTGAAAGCTCTGCTCCCAGTCCCCAGCCGTGCTCTGGGAATGCCCTGCTATCAGATGTGCCCCCGGAGTGCTGTTTACACAATGCATATTTCCTTTGGTTCCTCCTGCCGCCGGCTCAGGTTACACCGCTCTGTCTGGCGGGTGAGCTTTCCCACCTGTGTCTGAGGGGCCAGCCACGGGCTGCAATGTTTATCTCCTGTCAGTCACTGGGGCCGAATTATTGACAAGACAGATTCTTCAAAATGGACAAACAAAGAGGGCGCAGTCGGCGCTCCTTGTATGTGCGCGCGCCGGGACCGCCTGAGGCTCAAGTGTGGCGCAGTCTGACGGTGTCCTCGTGGTGGTGCTCCGAGCTCTCCAAAAGAAACCAGGCTCGAGCTTATTAGGTCCGATACTACACTTGGCTGTGTTTTTCCTCCCCCTACCCACTAACTGTTAAAAAGACGAGTCAAGAAGTTGGCTTTATTGGAGTCAAATGGAGCAACGTAGTGCCCACAACAGCTGCAGGAACCAACAGAGCGCGAACCCTCGGGTTGCATAAGGGATAACGTTCTGCGCATTACAGACAGTGAAAACAAAAGACATACTCAAGAGACACATCATCATCGACCGCACCAGACCACGCATCAGCCTCTAAGGAGTAAACAAACTAGAACAAGGGAAGCTGTATATGATGCCCTAGGAGGCCGAGGTATGGAGGAACACAGAGCAACAAGACACACAGGCCCAGATTTCAAGTGGGCAAATAATTGCTATCCCTGCACAAAACCATCTTTACACACGAATCAGAATTCTAAGTTGTGGGGGAGTTTCCACACTCGGTAATTACTGGGTGCAATACAGTTCGCACCCAGAAATTTGCATTCTCTACAAACCCGCCAAGATGTACAAGGGGAAAATGTCCGGTATATACCAGGACCTGCTGAAAGCACCAAAATCCTCCTGTTACGCCCCATTTTGAAGGATTAAACTCATAGCAAGTGATAACTATCACACCTGATAATTACCGATTCCTGGGATTTCAGATTTGTTGGTGGCCAAGATTATCTCCATGCTCTGGGGCACTGTAATCAGGGTCAGAGAGTTCAGGGGTGGTAGCACCACTGTAAACTTGCAGTTCTGGACATATCATTGGTTGAAACCGTAGTCAAGAATAATTGTAAATTAACCAGTCTCTACTTTGAACTATTGCCAACAGGAACTGCCAACGGTAACTGTAGTGAGCGCCCTTGTTCCCGTGGGTGTCCCCGCCACTGGAAAATCTTGACTACTAAAGGTAGATTTTGATTTGTAGGCCTCTAAAGATAACAGTGCCTTTATATCGGGAGCTGGTCTACTATCTTTATCAGTCCCTTTAAAAGCATAGAAACCACTTGAACACTTACCTGGTCTTTGGACTCCAGTTGACTAAACAGTTTCTCTAACTGGACACCTCTCATCAGACACAGGTTGATCAGGACATCACACACCAGCAACATCTAAGACTTTTCCTGAGCGGAAATCTATTTGTTTGAATGGTGGGTTTTGTGCCTCTGTATTTATTTTACCCCGGAGGGTCCAGGGTACCCTCATCTGTATTAGTTGCCCAGCTTTTCAAGTCCCCTAGTAGCTTGGTTAAGAACTGGAGACCTGAGTTCTTCAAACTTTCTCAAGTTGACTTAAACTAAAACTTACTGGACCAATGTTTTATTTTTAAATAAACAGGCAGGACAGATGAGTTGAATGGCAGGTCATACATTAAATCTGGTCTAAAGGTAATCGTTATAATCACGATACTATGTACAATGCTATTTTAATGTAAAACATTATTATCATATATAAAATTTGAAAAGAAGCCAGAAAGTTAGAAAAGCATCGCCAGAATGGGAAAAGGGAGATAGAGGTCCAGCAGCTTGAAGTCTATTTTATGTATCCAAATAGTTATTCCAGACTCTATGGAATTGTGTGTTTTTTTCATTTATCAGTCTGCACATCACTATTTCCACGATGCCTTTGGCAGACTTACAGAAGAGCCAGTTTTTTATGATGTGATTGTGTTTGAATTTCCAGTTTCTTAAGATAAAGCTTCTAAAAACTAAGCCTGGGCGGTGAACTTTGCTCCGCGTAGATTTTTCCTCGTTCGCGATCGTCAACGTCAAGTTGCGAAGCGCGAGTGTGGAAAATCAACCTCCCGGCAAGATTTCTCAACGCGGGTGGTCGGATTTCTCATTGCGAGTGGTCACGTATGCTCGCGTTGAGAAACCGTCCATTCGCGATGAGAAAGCTGCCGCTCGAGTAAAAAATCTACTCGAGCGGCAGAAAGGAAGCAGCGCCCGCTTGCACTATGCATGGTGCTGTTCGCGATGATTGCACAGCGCGGACAAACACCCGGCGCCAATAATCACCGTGAACGGCATTTATCTAACGCACTCCGCTGATTGCGGAGCTCCGCGTAGCGCGGCGGAGGTTTTGTTTGCACTTTGCGGAGTTCCGCTATGCGGAACTTCGCGAACTTTGCTCAGGCTTACTAAAAACTATGAGCGTATTTAAAGTCCATGGCAATATAGTCTAAGTTCTTAACATGGGATACATTGTTAATAATGATGGCAACCAGGGGCAAAGTCAAGAAGGTATTCATAATAAATTTAGTCTTGATTCAATTTCTGCCCACCTGTCTTTGAGTAAGGGGCACAGGGTCACTGTTAATAATAATGTAGCTGTAAGAAGCGATAATAATGTGTGGGGTATCGCCTTCTGCACCTTCTGTTTTTTTAACATATCTTAGTTTTAGCTTTTATATTCTACTAACCAGTTAATAAAATAATTTTCCTTTACTAAAGTAAAGCACTGGCTGAGCACTGATGTTATTTAATGTATCATATGGAATCTGAGGTTTTAATCCTCTCCACCACTAGAGTGAGACCCGACTACACTTCCTCGCTACTTTGATAGAATCAAGTATCTAAAAGAAGAAACATATCCATTTAGAGAGTATTTGGAGTACTGTGACCCAGGAACATTCTTTTAACACCAGTATCTACACAGGACACTACTCAGTAAACAATGACAGCACCAAGACCCCCAAAAAAGGCTGTAGAACCTGTGTCTTGGTTAGGTCACTGGTCAGCATTGAGCGCACTTATTTCTATTATTTGATTTTCATTAATAGTAAAATAAAGCTTATAAGACATAATAAAAAGATAGTCAATCAAATGCACAAACTTATAGAGTGTTGTTTTTCAGTAAGTAAGTCTTTCCAGAGTCAGAGGAGCAATATATCACAAATTTAAACAGGAAAATTCTGCAGTCCTTGGGGACAACATCATCCGAAAATCAACCATCATAGCCATCTAACTTTCTGGCTTCTTTTTATATTTATATTTTATATATTATAGTAATGTTTTACATTAATATAGCATTGTATATCATATTGCAATTATAGTGATTACCCTTTACAACACCAACTAACTCCGCATGACACACACTAGACCACGTCTTCACCACAGGCGACAACAACAAATACAACTCCACCACACCAGTCACATGGACCAACCGCTCCATCATCCAAATCCAAATCAACCCACCTCAAGTCAGCACCCCAACAAGGATCAGCATTCCAAGCCACAGCTGGGGCAAAATCACAGGAGCAGATTAGCTCAGCGCGGATCAACCTAGATCCACAGACAACCTCGACAAGGACATCAACACCTTGAACAACTTGATCTAAAACTGCATGGACACCCTCACACCCATCAAAGCCAACAAGTATAGTAGATCATACAAGCAGGCCAGCTGGCCAAATAATGCTGTAAACAGCTAGAAAGGATATGGAGAGCCAGTCACAACACCACCGACAGAACTACCTACAGGCCTGTACCCAAACGCTATCTCTATCAAATTAGAGACACCAAGAAAAAGTACTAGTGGACTGCACCGAAAGAAGCTCCAACAGCTGCAAGAGATCTTCTTGATAGTTAAGGATTTCACCTTGCCCTCAGCCACTGTCAACAACATCACTGCCTCCCAACAACTCTGCGACACCCTATCCAACTTCTTCAACAGCAAAATTGCAAACATCTAAAGCAACTTCGCACACCAACCCCCCCAGAGAACTCATTGCTAAATTCCCCACCACCAACCAAGACAGCCACAGCCCTCACCTAAGCGACACAGCAGCAATCAAGCAGACCATTCACACAGGGGCCTCAAGGGACCCATGCCCCCACAACTTATGCAACCTGGGAACATCACCAATCAGCACCACCCTGACCCACATCATCAACAACTCCATCACGTCCGCCACTTTCCTGCATGAATGGAAGCTTGTAGAAATCAATACCCTCCTCAGGAAGCCCACAGCCGATTCAATCAACTGAGCAACTTCCAACCCATCTCCCTGTTCCCCTATCCCGCCAAAGTGATTGAGAAGGCCATCAACAAGCAACTCACAACCCACCTCGAACTTCACCATCTTCTAGACAACACTCATCGCAGCCACCGATGATATTCAAATCATCCTGGACAGAGGAGAAACAGCAAATCTCATCCTGCTCGATCTCTCTGCAGCCTTCAACACTGTCTCCCATAACGCCCTCATCAAAAGACTCCATGAGATTGGCATCCAAGGATCTGCTCTCAAATAGATCTGTTCCTTCCTCAGAAACAAAGAAATTGATATGTGGAGTCATCTCCTATGCGGATGACACCCAACTCATCTTCTCCCTGACAGACAAAACAACCACCGCCAGAACCAACTTCACCATCTGCATGACCATGGAAGCAGACTGGATACAAACCAACTGCCTACAGCTCAACTTCAACAAGATGGAAGTACTGTTCTTCAGCAACAAGACCTCCCCTTGGGCCTCTACCTGGTGGCCATTTGAGCTAGGACCAACACCCACACCCACAGACCACGCAGGAAATCTAGGGATCATCCTAGACGACAAGCTCGACATGACAGCTCAAGTCAACTCAGTGTGCACCTCTTGCTTTCACATACTACGCATGCTGTGAAAAATCTTCAAATGGTTGCCTCAGAACACCAGATGGACCGTCAAGCAAACATTCATCACCAGCAGGCTGGACTACGGCAACACTATCTATACCGGAATCCCCAAGCAACTCCTACACAGACTTCAGACTACCTAGAACTTCGCTGCAAGACTTATACTCGACATCCCAGGCCACACCCACATCACAATGCACCTCAAGAAGCTCACTGGCTCACCACAAGCACAGCCAATTCAAGTTTCTCACGCACACATACAAAGCCCTACACAACACAGAACCAAAATACCTGAAAAGCTGCATACACTTTCACCAATCTACCAGACACCTATCTATGCTCGCCCTCACTGTCACTCGCACACATTCCCTGCATCCGCAAAAGCAAAACTTCTTCTACATCCCACCCAAGACATGGAACACCCTCCTTCAACATATATGAACCTCCTCCTCACTTCTTCAGTTCTTCAAGAAGCTGAAGACCTGACTCTTCGTATAAGCACCTTGGGGACCACAAACCTACACACCTGCCCAAGTGCCTAGATACCCTTTGGTGTGATTAGTGTGCTATACAAATCAATATAACATAAATTAGGCCAGAAGAAATATTTAAAAAAAAAAAAAAAATTAAAAGAGCACATCCCAGCTATTCAAAATTATGCCATAAGCATGTAGAACATAGAAGAATTTAAGTCAAAAAGATGTCAGTCGGAGTCATGAGTGATCCACATTGCAGGTTCATTCATTAATAAACCATGTGAGTAAAATTCAGCAAGGTTAGAAAAAATACAGTCAAGAGACGTGCAAATAATTCTGGGTTTGATGGGTACATGAGCCACCCTTTAAAAATTGCTGAACACTGGTATTGAAGACTTTAAAGTGTAGCCTTTTAGGGGTTAATGATATTTAGATGTAACTATACTGACTTGCATAGATTTTATATGATACGTAGTTATAGGATGAATGCAATGTAATCTGGATTAAATAAAATGTTCGACCTCATAAAAAATAAACTAAATCTGGTCATTCCAATACATTACAGGCAATGGGATAAGAGATACAATGCAGCCTTGTTGCTGACAGCTGCATCATTTGGAGTACCAGAAGCTGAATGTATGACAGAATATAGACGGACAGAAAATCGACCTGCAAAAATATCGACACAGAAATATAGAAGTCAAAAATATCGAAGTCCAATCTACATAAAGGTAAGTACAAAAATATCGAAAAAAATATATAGTTGTCAAAAATATCGGTTAAAAATATCGTTTTTTAAAATGTTTTAATAATAATGTAAAATTAAGTAAATAATACATATAATTAAAAGAAATATAGTTAAAAATATTAAAAGATATTTAAAAATAATAACTAATACATTAAGGGCCCGATTCTGATGCGGGTTGGAAAAGCTTCCCGACCGAGGGCCTGATTCTGATGCGGTTAGGAAGGCCTCCTAACGGCATTTGCTCCTTCCAAATCGGATCGGGAACGTGTCTTCCCGACCGAGGGCCCAATTCTGATGCGGTTAGGAACAAATGTTCCCATTGAAGTCAATGGGAGTTCAACCAAATCGGATCTGGAAGCATTCGGATGCATCCTACTCCGCCGGTCGGACTTTCCCGATCCGAGTGGGTCGGACACCATTTCCCAACCGATTCGGTCGGGAAGCTTTTCCAACCTGCATCAGAATCGGCCCCTAAATGTTAAAATAAATTAAACATATACATATAAATTAATATATATATACTTACTCCACATAGTGCAACAGTAGAGAAAGCGTTGGATAGCGTAGGGGTAAAAATGACTATTCCCACTCCAAAGAGTGCAACAGTAGGGAAAGCGCTGGATAGCGTAGGGGTAAAAATTACTATTCCCACTCCAGTGAGTGCAACAGTAGGGAAAGGGTTGGATAGCGTAGGGGTAAAAATTACTATTCCCACTCCAGAGAGTGCAACAGTAGGGAAAGCGCTGGATAGCGTAGGGGTAAAATTACTATTCCCACTCCAGTGAGTGCAACAGTAGGGAAAGGGTTGGATAGCGTAGGGGTAAAAATTACTATTCCCACTCCAGAGAGTGCAACAGTAGGGAAAGCGCTGGATAGCATAGGGGTAAAAATTACTATTCCCACTACAGTGAGTGCAACAGTAGGGAAAGCGCTGGATAGCGTAGGGGTAAAAATTACTATTCCCACTCCAGTGAGTGCAACAGTAGGGAAAGGGTTGGATAGCATAGGGGTAAAAATTACTATTCCCACTCCAGAGAGTGCAACAGTAGGGAAAGCGCTGGATAGCAAAGGGGTAAAAATTACTATTCACACTCCAGTGAGTGCAACAGTAGGGAAAGCACTGGATAGCGTAGGGGTAAAAATTACTATTCCCACTCCAGAGAGTGCAATAGTAGGGAAAGCGCTGGATAGCGTAGGGGTAAACATTACTATTCCCACTTCAGTAAGTGCAACAGTAGGGAAAGCGCTGGATAGCGTAGGGTTAAAAATTACTATTCCCACTCCAGAGAGTGCAACAGTAGGGAAAGCGTTGGATAGCGTAGGGGTAAAAATTACTATTCCCACTCCAGAGAGTGCAACTGTAGGGAAAGCGCTGGATAGCGTAGGGGTAAAAATTACTATTCCCACTCCAGTGAGTGCAACAGTAGGGAAAGCATTGGACAACGTAGATGTTAAAAATAACATACATATAAATGAAATAAATATTGTAATTAAAATGATTTATTAATAAATTTAGAAAGAAAAAAAACTACAAATATATCAAAAATAATAATTACTTTAATAATATTAAATACTTCCCACCCTATTCCCCAATAAACACACAACACACTCCACATAAAATGTCACACAATTAAATTAATTTTCAATTAATCAATTAATACAAATTAATTTGCAATTAATAATTAAATTTAAAAAATGTCAATAACAATAAATAATATGTAATAAAATTAATAACCAATTAATAATTAATTAACAAAAGAATTAATTATCAATGCCAATAAATAATATTTAATAAAAATTAAGAGCCAACTAATAATTAATTAAAAAAAATATATAAATACCAATAAATAATATTTAATAAAAAATATTCCCCAATTAAAAATTAATTAACAAAAAAATTAATTATCAATACTCAATTTTTCTTAATTAATTACTTAATTACAAATACATTACTTACCACCCTATTCCCCTAAAAACACACAACCCACTCCAATAATAAATTAATGCAAATAAAATAATTATCAATTAATAATAGTTACCAATTAATAACTAATTAACAATTAATTAATTATTAATAACAATAATTAAAAATTAATAATTACTTAATTAAAATTAAATTACTTCCCACCCTATTCCCCTATAAACCCACAACCCGCTACAGAAATAAAACACAAAATGTAATTAAAATCAATTAATAATTCCTAAAAATTATTATTTAATTTACTATAATTAAATTACTTCCCACCCTATTCCCCTATAATCCCACAACCCGCTACGGTACTAAAACGCAAAATTTACTTTTAAAAAAATTACTAATTTCTAAAAAATGTATACATATATTTAAAAAAACAGTACAATACTTAACAAAAAATATAGAACACATACATATTAAATACATACTAAAATACATAACACTCATATAAATATCGATATTATTAACATCGATAATTTAACTATCGATATTACTAACATCGATATTTGCAACATCGATATTTCTTACCTTAACTTCGATATTCTGGTTGTAGATATTCTTGACTTCGATATTTTGTCCCTACGATATTTAAAACTCGATATAACTGTACTTCGATATTTAAAAATCAATATTTTGACTGTCCACCCCAGAAGCTCAATGCTGCCTAGTGTGCGATGTGCGCCTGGTGAGGGAAAAATATAGCACAGTATACTATGGTATTAGTGCGTGTATATATAGCTCTTTCTACCCCTGATAAGGCGTTGAGCCGCAAGAAGGCTTGTGGATAAGTGCTAACAGTAGCCAAATAGCACTCGCGAAATGTGTGCATACAGAACAGTAATGCAGTGCCAAAGTTAATTAGTAGACAAATATGTTATGCACCTGAAAATAAACAGAGTGTGGCATTCTGGTAAAAGCCAGAACAAATCACTGTGATGAGGACCTCATCCTAGAGAAAGCAGGGAGCCAACAGTGACACAAATTAAGCACACACTGAAAGAAGGTACAGGCAGACCTTGCAGCCTAGTGAGAAGAAATGCAAGGCCACTTCAGTGAATATACAACTAAACCAAGCAGAATATGTAGGCCCAAAAATAAACCTTACATATTATGTCGATAGTATAAAAACATAAGCCAAATATTCTGGAGTAGAACAAGTAAGGCTAGACCGCTGTTTGCTCGTCCTGATACCCACAGCTGCCTCTCACAAGGTGGAAGCTGTTCAAGGACAGCTTCCACTTTGAAAATGTTAAGAGGCTGATGAACACAGTCAGTAAACCTTTACTGCTCAACCTCATCAAGGCCATCTGCAAATGGTTGATGCAAGGAAGGCAGAGGCAGTGCCAATGCCCCATGGTCTGTGCCTTGCGAATCACGTTGTTGACGATACAAATCGCAAAGAAACTTGTGACCCGAAATGTCACTTACTCACTTTCGTACCTTGCGATTTTAGGGGCTCATTACGATGGCGGAGGGTCCGCCACCACCGGTCCGGCGGTGGCGGTCCCTCCGCCATCTGGCTCCCATTTCCCCCCGCCACATTAGGATAACGGGGGAATCGCTTACTGACCGCGGCGGTCACAATGACCGCCCTCCACGCTTCCGCCACAGCAATCGTCACGATTGCCAGGCGGAGCGGTCAGCATGTGTGAAATGGCGGCGGTGCCTAGCAGGCACCGCCTGCCAGATTACAGTGCAGGCGTCAGCCAGCCTTTCAGGAAAGGCTGGCGGAGGCTGGGTTCTGAGGCCCGTTGCGGGCCCCCTCTGTGTGGGGGGAGGGTCTATGTGCACTGGGGGGTACCCGTGGTACCCCCCTACATTTCCATGCACAAGGTGGCAGGCACCGCGTGGTGCCTGCCACGTTGTGCACGGAAATGCACTACGTGCCATTTGTGCATTGAGAACGGTGCTGCAGCCAGCAGCACCGTCCGCAATGTTCAGGGGCCTGGATGCGCCCGCCATAGTGGCGGGCACATCCTAATGCACTCAGCGGGACCGCCCCCTTACCGGCGGGTGGTCCCAGCTCCGCAGCGATGATGGGCGGACTGATGTCCGCGCGCCATCGTAATGAGCCCCTTAGTTTTTTTCCTCATAAAACTTTCAACTTTGGGTAGCACAGGCTTTTGCAAGGAAAACACCTATAGTATATCGGGCTGGGTATTATTGATATATGTATTTGTATTATTTATGACTTTGTAAAGTGCTGCACACTGCTTAGTAACATCATAGCACTTTGGTGAGGGGCAACAAGGTAGTTGTGTCGATTCAGAAGAGGCAATAGTTGGTGCAGAATGAGCTGTGTCTACACTCGTGTCTAATACAGTTCATTGATAGGGTGCAAGTGGATAATTAAATATTACATGTGGGAAAGACAGCCATGGAAAATCCTATGGAACCTGCTGGGAGTTTATTTATTTATTTATTTGAAAGGTTTTATATAGCGCTGGCTCGACCCGGGGGTATCAGAGTGCTTTACATGTGCACAAAAAAGATTACAAGACAAAGAACGGATTATTCAATAGCAGAGCATTAGACCGGTAATATAAAACAAATAAAGTAAGACAGAATGGGCAAAGGGCAAGATACAAAAAAAGGCGCTCAACGTTGGGCTATTAAACATGGTAACAACAATCACAGATAAATTTACATAGAGAGTGACGGAGGGAGAAAAATAGATTCTGGGCAGGGCTGCGGGTGAGGCATAATTAGAAAAATATAGGCGGGAGGAACCCAATTTAGGTCGACCAAGAGGGATTTTAGTAGGAGGGAGATAAGGGAAGAATATGGAAGGGAGGGGAGAGAAGGGGGGGTAGGGAGGGAGTGCACAAGGTGAAATATAAAAAGAGGGGGAGGGGATAGGTGAGAGATAGGAGTGAAGTAGAGGGGGATTAGGACAGGGGAGGCAGAGTGTAGGGTCAGATGCCAGGTTAAGGACCCCAGTATTTGCTGAGAAGGTGAAGTTTGAGTTCTTTTTTAAAGCTGAGGTAGGAGGGGTTACAACGCAATTCCTTGGGGAGAGCATTCCAGATGTTCGGTGCATTTCCTGAGAATGAGCGAAAGTGAGTGGTTTTCTTTTTTAACAAGGGGGGGACGAGGAGGAGAGTGTTAGTGCTCCTCAACGATCTGGAGCAGCCCGCTTTTCTGAGTTTATTTGTGAGGTACAACGGAGCATTTTGGTGTAGAGCTTTATGCGTAATGCATGCTGTCTTGTAGGAGGATCTACCTTCAACGGGCAGCCAGTTAAGGGCTTTTAGGGCTGGGGAGATGTGGTCAAAACGTTTATAGTCAGTGATTAGCCTGGCTGCTAAGTGGAGCACGGATCTGAAGGGGGCTAGGTGTACTTTGGGGGTTCCTGTGAGGATAGCCTTACCATAGTCAATTTTCGAGAGTACTAGGGATTGGACAACCCATTTGAAGTCTTCAGGTGGAATGAAGGGTTTGATTTTCTTCAGATGACGGAGAGTGAAAAGAGCTCCTTTTAGCCGATTTTTTTATGTGGTCGTTAAGGATTAGATTTTTGTCAATGATGATACCGAGTGATTTCACTGAGTTGGACAAAGAGAGCGAACAGTTGAGGGCATTAAGGTCAGAGATCCAGGATTGGATGGGGAGCTTGTTGTTTTTAGGAGAGAAGAGGATGACTTCAGTATTTTTTGGGTTTAGTTTGAGATGATTGGAGTAGAACCAGGATTGGATCTTGCTCAAGGTATTGTTAAGATGAAGTACATCAGAGTGGGACCTAATCTTAAAGTAAAGTTGGGTGTCGTCAGCATAGAGGTGATTATTGATTCCAGCTTGTTTCAGAATGAGGGTAAGGGGTTCCATAAAGAGGTTAAAGAGAGAGGGGGAGAGAATAGAGCATTGAGGGACACCTAAGGAGACAGGTGAGGGGTTAAATAGGCAGTCATTGATTTTGATTTGTTGTGTTCTGTGTTGGAGATACGAGGCGAACCATTTAAAGACCTGACCGTTAAGGCCAAAGCGGGTCTTGAGCGAGTTAAGTAGGGAATTGTGGTTGACTGTATCAAAGGCAGCCGAGAGGTCAAGGAGAATGAGTAGGCAGGACTCACCATTGTCAAGAGAACAGTGGATGTCATCAACTATATTTAGCATGGCGGGTTCAGTGCTGCAGCCTTTTCTGAAGCCGGATTGCAAGAAGTCAAGTAAATTGAAATTGTTAATGTGTTTATCCAATTGTAGCAAAGCACATTTTTCAAGGGCTTTGGAAAGAAGTGGTAGGTTGGTTGGAGATAGGGCAGAGATTGTTCGGGTCATTAGGGTCAGCAGTGAGGTTTTTAGGAATGGGCGTGATTTGTCCGAGTTGAAGGGAGTCAGGGACACATCCTGTGGAGAGGGAGGTGTTGATGATAGTGGTCCAATAAGGGGCAATAATGTGGTTAAGAACCTGGATAAGATTAGAGGGGAGAGGGTCTTTGGTGTGTGAGGTCGGCTTTAGTTTGGCAATGATATTAAAGACTTCGAGCTCAGTCACGGGATGGAAGTTAGTCCAGGATGCATTGTTTTTCAGTTGTAAGAGGGGAAGGCTGGATTCAGGGGGGTTGTAGCATGTAGGTGAGTGGAAGAGAAAGGAGGTGGAGTCAATACGGGAGGATTGTCTAATGTAATGTCGGCGGCAAATGGGGGATTGGGTGGGATCTGAGTTAGATGGAAGGACTGGTCAATTTTGGTGATTTTATCCGAGAAGTTGGCAATTTCCTCACATCTATTAGTAGAGGCAGTAAGCTTAAGGGGGGGCTGAAGATGTTTGATTGCGAACTATGTTAAACAGTTCTCTGGGTCTATTTTTGGCACAATCTAGTTGAGTTCGGAAGAAGGTAGCCTTTTCATTGAAAATGTGTTTCTTGAAAATGTGTTTCTTGTAAGAAGTTCTAGCGGCTCGGAGACGGGCTAGGTGGGCGGGGGAGGGGTGTTGCCTCCATGTTCTTTCAGTCAGTCTAAGTGAGCGTCTTTCGTTATTGAGGTCAGAGTTAAACCAAGATTTGGATGGAATGGTTCTTTGTTTTTTTAGTTTGGGAGGGGCTAAAAGGTCTATGACATCATTGACAGTCTTGTTGAAAAGCTCAGTGAGCTCATTGGCATCTTGGGAGAGAGGGGTGAGAAGAAGTTGAGCTTGGAGTTTAGACTCAAGTTCGCCAGGAGGGATTTGATTAAGATTTCTGGTCCATTTCACGGGATTGTAATTTTTAGTGGGGGGGAGGGGAGTGGATTCGATCTTGAACAAAATGAGGTGATGGTCAGACCAGTCGATGGGGAGGATGCTGGAAAGGGAGGCCAAGTCATTATTAGAAATGATGGTGTCAAGAGTGGCACCTTTGGTGTGGGTGGGAGAGTGACACAGTTGAACAAGGTTGTTGATCTCTAGAAGATTAATGAGGTGACTGACTGTGGGGTCAGCAACATTGTTCCAGTGGATGTTAAAATCTCCTAAGAAGAGATTTTTCGAGTTGGAGAGTGAGGCTTGTGAAAGCAGGTCGGATAGTTCCTCAGCGAAGGGAAGAGGATCACCCGTAGGGAGGTAGATGTTATGTAGGCGAATAGCGGGAGAACCCTGCACAGTGGTAGTGGAAGCCAAAATCAGTTGTAGTCGTCTGAGTGGCAGGATGAGCAGATGGAACAAGACAGGGTAATGGGTTTCATGAGACACAAGTCCAGGTCTAGTTACAGGTCAATTTCCCAGAGTTGGTGCTGTAAAGTTTAATTAGGGAAGAATCCAAGTATGATGAACGTTGCTTGCAAACTCCAATGGTTTAAAGTGAATTATTTAATAAATCACAATTATTTTCTAGCTCCACGAGGGCGGATTTCTCACTAATTACACTATACATATTTATTTTAGTAAACATGGTCTCTAGCCTCAAAGCTA
The DNA here is from genome assembly GCA_963921515.1 of Calotriton arnoldi. Lineage (NCBI taxonomy): Eukaryota > Metazoa > Chordata > Amphibia > Caudata > Salamandridae > Calotriton > Calotriton arnoldi. The sequence goes on from CAWUFW010018088.1 coordinate 51,859, forward strand.
AAAGGAGTAACAAGCATTTGCAATGGAAACCTTTGCGTATTTTTGAAAGTTAGAGCTATTGGCGTTGCAAATGATATTGTTTTTTACAAGAGGAGTGTAGTGGACTTAGAATGAGGAATTGCCACTGGGAAGACACACACAGCTACAGCACTGCCTAGAGGACTAAGAACGAGGAATTACCACTGGAACCAGAGAGGCAGCTGCAGCACTGCCTAGAGAACTTAGGATGAGGAATTACCAACTAGACCAGAGAAGCAGCACTGTCTAGAGGACTTAGAATGAGGAATAACTGAGAAGACCAAAAGAAGCAGCTGCAGCACTGCCAAGAGGTCCTAAAATGTGGGAATTATTGACGGGACCAGAGAAGCAGCTAGCAACACTGTCTAGAGGACTATGAATGAGGAATTACAAGTGGGAACAGAGACGCAGCTGCGGCACTGCCTAGAGGACTAAGAATGGGGAATTACCAATGGGACCAGAGAAGCAGTTAGCAGCACTGTCTAGAGGACTGAGAATGATGAATTACCACTGTGACCAGAGACACAGCTGCAGCACTGCCTAGAGGATTTAGAATGGGGGAGTTACTGACGGGACCAGAGAAGCAGCTAGCAGCACTGTCTAGAGGACTAAGAATGAGGAATTACCAACGTGACCAGAGAAGCAGCTAGCAGCACTACCTAGAAGACTGCGAATGAGGAATTACCACTGGGAACAGAGATACAGCTGCAGCACTGCCTAGAGGACTTAAAATATGGGAATTGCCAACGCAACCAGAGAAGCAGCACTGTCTAGAGGACTTAGAATGAGGAATTACAGACGGGACCAGAGAAGCAGCTAGCAGCACTGTCTAGTAGACTATGAACGAGGAATTACATCTGGGAACAGAGACGCAGCTGCAGCACTACCTAGAGGACTAAGAATGGGGAATTACCACTGGGCAGCAGCGTTTTATGCATGGGAAAAGTGGGCTCTGGCCTAGGGTCCCAGCCTTTAGAGCCACCTCTGTTCTGCAGAGTCTTGCCCTAATGACCTTCAATCAATCAATCAATCAATCAATCAATCAGAGTCTTATAAAGTGCCACTACTCACCCATGAGGGTCTCAAAATGCTGGGTGGGGGGTGTTGGGTCTGCGGTTCAGTCGAAGAGCCAGGTCTTGAGGTCCTTCCTGAATTGCGGCAGTGATGGTGATTGCGTGAGGTGCAGAGGCAGGGAGTTCCAGGTCTTCGCAGCGAGGTAGGAGAAGGATCGTCCTACAGCCGTGGTCTTGCGGGGTGCAGAGACAGAATATCGATGCAAAAATATCGACTTACACAAATATCGAGGTAAAAATATTGTGGGTCAGAAATATTGACAGACAAATTCTCGTGGTCAAGAATATCGATTTTAGGTAAGCAATATCGATGTTTAAAATATCGAAGTGTTTAATATCGTTTGCAAAAATATAGTTTTTTTAATATCGATTTTTTATTAATGTTATGTATTTTAGTATATATTTTATATGTATGTGATGTGTGTTTTTTTGTATAAGAATTGTTTGTATTTTTATTATATGTGTTAAAATTTTAGTAGTTATTCATTTTTTTTAATTTGAATTTTGCGTTTTTAGTTCCGTAGTGGGTTGTGGGCTTATAGGGGAATAGGGTGGGAAGTAATTTAATTATATAAAATGTATTTATTATTTTTAGTAGTTATTAATTTTTTTTAATTTGAATTTTGCGTTTTTAGTTCTGTAGCGGGTTGTGGGTTTTTAGGGGAATAGGGTGTGAAGTAATTTAATTATATTACATTTATTGAATATTTTTTATTTATTAATATTTGTTTAATTGAGATGTTATGGTGTTAAATGTGTAAAGTAATTTATTATGAATTAATTAATAATTTGTTGTTAATTAACTTTAATTAATTATGGTAATATGTGTAATAAATTTTATGTTTGTGTTGTGGTGTTTATAGGTGTAAATGGTCGGAAGGGTGGGAAGTAATTAATTTTTAATTGATTAATTAATAATTAGTTGTTAATTAATTTTAAATAATTCATTAGTAATTAATTATGGTCATTGTGTAATTAATTTTTGGTGTGTGTTGTGTTTATAGGTGTGAATGGTGGGAAGGGTGGGAAGTCATTTATTTTTAATTGATGACATAATAAATAGTTGTTAATTAATTTAAATTATTTAATTAGAAATTAATTATGGTAATTGTGTAATTAATTTTAGGTGTGTGCTGTGGATATTATAGTGTTAAAGCATGTGCATTCAATGAATGTTTATTATTATTTTTATTAATAATATTTTTTTAATTGCTTATTAAGTATGTTAATTATGGAAATACATTTAAATAACACTTTGGAAGGTTTTTTTTTATTGGTGTGGTGTTATAGGGAAGGAAATAAAATAAATACATTTATGTTTTAAATAATTTTTTTGTTTGTTAATATTTGCTCCTTTTAAATAATTATTGTTTATAAATGTATTTATTAATTTATTTTATATAATATTTGTAGCTTTTTGTTATATGTAATTTATATTATAATATGTGTTCTTTTTATGTTTAATATATTTAATTATATATTTTATTAATATTGTTTGTTTATTTTTATGATTTTTTAAATGTTTCTATTGTTTAAATGTTATTAGTAATTTTTGTTTCTCTGCTATCCAACACTTTTCCTAATGTTGCACTCACTGGAGTGGGAATAGTAGTTTCTACCCCTCCGCTATCCAGCACTTTCCCTACTGTTGCACTCACTGGAGTGGAATAGTATTTTTTACCCCTCCACTATCAATCAATCAATCAATCAAACATTTGTAGAGTGCGCTACTCACCCGTGAGGGTCTCAAGGCGCTAAGGGGAGGGGGGGGAGCAGCTACTGGTCGAACAGCCAGGTCTTGAGACGTCTCCTGAAGGTCAGCAGGTCCTGGGTCTGACGCAGGTGGACGGGGAGGGTGTTCCATGTCTGGCGGCGAGGTGGGAGAATGATCTTCTGCCGATGGTCGTTCGGCGGATGCGTGGGACGGTGGCGAGTGCGAGGTCGGCGGAGCGAAGCTGGCGGTTCGGGGTGTAGAAGGACAGTCGTTCGTTGAGGTATGCTGGTCCGGCGTTGTGGAGTGCTTTGTGAGCGTGGGTGAGGGGCTTGAAGGTGATCCTCTTGTTGACCTGGAGCCAATGCAGATCTCTCAGGTGGTGGTGATGTGGCTGTGGCGAGGGAGTCCGAGGATGAGGCGTGCGGAGGCGTTTTGTATGCGTTGGAGTCTCTTCTGGAGTGTGGCTGTGGTTCCTGCATAGAGGGCGTTGCCGTAGTCCAGCCTGCTGCTGACGAGTGCTTGGGTGACCGTTCTTCTGGTTTCGATGGGGATCCATCTGTAGATCTTGCGGAGCATGTGGAGGGTGTTGAAGCAGGAGGAGGAAACCGTGTTGACTTGCTGGGTCATAGAGAGCGTTGAGTCCAGGATGACTCCCAGGTTGCGTGCGTGGTTGGTGGGTGTCGTGGCAGCTCCCAGCATGGTCGGCCACCAGGAGTCGTCCCATGCAGAGGGGGTGGAGCCAAGGATGAGGACCTCCGTCTTGTCCGAGTTCAGTTTCAGCCGGCTAGTCTTCATCCACTCTGCGACGGCCTTCATTCCCTCATGGAGGTTGGATTTGGCGGTGGCCGGGTCCTTGGTGAGGGAGAGGATCAGCTGGGTGTCGTCGGCATATGAAACGATGTTGAGGTGGTGTGCTCGGACGATGTTGGCGAGCGGTGCCATGTAGATGTTAAAAAGGGTCGGGCTGAGGGATGATCCTTGGGGTACGCCGCAGATGATCGTGGTGGCTTCGGAACTGAAGGGGGGGAGGCGTTCTGCCGGTGAGGAAGGAAGTGATCCAGTCCAGGGCTTTGTCTCGGATCCCTGTGTCTTGGAGGCGTGTGCGCAGGGTGTGGTGGCAGACGGTGTCGAAGGCGGCCGAGAGGTCCAGGAGGATGAGGGCCGCAGTTTCGCCATTGTCCAGTATGGTCCTGATGTCGTCAGTGGCGGTGATGAGGGCGGTGTCGGTGCTGTGATTGCTGTGGAAGCCGGATTGGGAGGAGTCCAGGATGTTGTTCTCCTCCAGGAAGTGGGTCAGTTGTCTGTTGGCGGTCTTCTCAATGACTTTCGCCGGGAACGGGAGCAGGGAGACGGGTCGGAAGTTCTTGAGGTCCTTTGGGTCCGCCTTGGGTTTCTTGAGAAGGGCGTTGATCTCGGCGTGTTTCCAGCTTTCTGGGAAGGTGGCGGTCTCGAAAGAGCTGTTGATGATCTTTCGGAGTTGGGGTGCGATGATGGAGCTTGCCTTGTTGAAGATGTGGTGGGGGCAGGGATCGGAGGGTGAGCCGGAGTGGATGGTGTTCATGATTTTGATGGTGTCTTCATCGTTGACGTTGTGCCAGGAGAGTAGAGGGTCGATGTGCTTGGTGAGTGTAGAGTCAGGGGTGATGGCATCTGTCGTTGGTGTTTGGGTGTCGAAGCTGTTGTGGATGTCTGCGATCTTGCGGTGGAAGAAGGTAGCCAGGGAGTCGCAGAGTTCTTGTGATGGCGGTATGTCATTGGAGCAGGAGCTGGGGGTGGCGAGTTCTTTCACGATGTTGAAGAGCTCTTTGCTGTTGTGTGCGGTGTTGTCGATGCGTTCTTTGAAGGAGGTTCTTTTGGTGGATCGGATGAGTTGGTGGTGTTTGCGTCTGGCGTTCGTGAGGGCTGCGTGGTTGTCTGGTGTCTGGTCATTGCGCCAATGTTTCTCGAGTCTTCTGTGGGTGTGCTTGGAGTTTTGGAGGTTGGCGTTGAATCAGATGGCTCTCGTGTCGGTGCGCCTGTTGGAGGGTTTCCTGATCGGGGCGAGGGTGTTGGCGCAGTCGTCGATCCATTGTCTGAAGTTGTTGGCTGCTGCGTTGGTCTCGGAGGGCTCGGGTGGAGGGTCTCGGGCGAGTGTGGTGGTGAGCTGGTCTTCGGTGACTTTTTTCCAGCTGCGGTGTGGGATACGTTGCGGTTGGTTGTGTGCGGTGTGTTTCTCGAAGGAGAAGTGGATGCAGTAGTGGTCGGTCCAGTGGAGTTCGGTGGTGTGGCTGAAGGTGACGTGGTCGCTGGCGGAGAAGATGGGGTCGAGCGTGTGACCGGCGGAGTGGGTGGGTGTCGTGACGAGTTGTTTGAGTCTGAGGTTGGCGAGGATGTCGGTCAACGTTGTGGAGTTGCTGTCGTTGGCGTTCTCGAGGTGGAAGTTCAGGTCTCTGAGGAGGATGTAGTCTGTGGAGGCGAGGGCGTGCGTGCTGATGAGGTCGGCGATGGATTCGCTGAACTGTGGTCGGGGTCCCGGGGGTCTGTAGACGAGTGTTCCTCTGAGGGTGGTGTTGTGATCGACGTGGATCTGGAAGTGTAGGTGTTCGGCCATGCTGAGGGAGTCTTCGGTGTTGGTTGAGATCCTGATGGTGTTCCTGTGGACGATGGCTATTCCTCCTCCTGGTTTGTTGTTGTTTCGGTCCCTGCGGGTGATCTTGTAGCCGTCCGGGATGGCTATGGCTATGTCGGGCGCCGAGGAGGTGTTCATCCAGGTCTCTGTCAGGAAGGCGACGTCCGGGGCGGAGGAGTCGAGCAGGTCCCAGAGTTTGACGGCGTGCTTGTGGACTGAGCGGGTGTTGAGTAGTACGCAGCTGAGGTAGTTGTGGCCTGCAGTGTTGGGATGGGCAGGACGTGCAGGTGTGCGCTGGCTGGTGTAGCTGCAGTTTCGGCAGGTGAAGGGTCCGTGGGTGAGCTTCGGGGTGGCCTGGAAGCAGGTGGAAGTTTGTCCGGCGTTGAGTGCGTGGAGGGTGTTTGCGTCGTAGCGGCGACGGATCTTGTGGTGGTCGCGGGGGCCAGGGGGTCTGGCGCTGGGCGCGATCCAGGCGCGGACGGGCGCAGATGGGCTTGCCTTAGGCGCGCCTTTGGCGCGCCAGCGGCACGACTGCGCTATCCAAAACTTTCCCTACTGTTGCACTCACTGGAGTGGGAATAGTAATTTTTACCCCTCCGCTATCCAATACTTTCCCTACTGTTGCACTCACTGGAGTGCGAATAGTAATTTTTGCCCCTCCGCTATCCAACACTTTCCCTACTGTTGAAGTCACTGGAGTGGGAATAGTAATTTTTACCCCTCTGCTATCCAATACTTTCCCTACTGTTGCTCTCACTGCAGTAGGAATAGTAATGTTTGCCCCTCCGCTATCCAGCACTTTCCCTACTGTTGCACTCATTGGAGTGGGAATAGTAATTTTTACCCCTCCGCTATCCAACATTTTCCCTACTGTTGCACTCTTTGGAGTGGGAAAAGTAATTTTTGCCCCTTCTCTATCCAACACTTCCCCTACTGTTGCACTCATTGGAGTGGGAATAGTAATTTTTACCCCTTCGCTAGCCAATACTTTCCCTACTGTTGCACTCACTGGAGTGGGAATAGTAATTTTTACCCCTTCGCTAGCCAATACTTTCCCTACTGTTGCACTCACTGGAGTGGGAATAGTAATTTTTACCCCTCCGCTATCCAACATTTTCCCTAGAAAAGTAAATTTAAATTTTTTAAAAATAATTTAATGTTTTGATTTATTATAGAATGTTTTTTATTTTAAATTATTGATATATTTAAATATTTTATTTTTATATAATTTTAAAGTTTAAAAATTAAATAAAGATAGTTACATATATGTATATGTATAAACTATTATGTTTGTGTGTTTATATTTTTTTAAATTAAGTTTATTTGATATATTGAGTTAAAATGTACCTTACATTTAATTTATTTTATTAAAAATAATATTAATATTTAATATATTTAATATATTTTATTGTATATATATTTTTTAATTGATATTTTTTACATCTATATTTTTTACTTCGATATTTTTGATTTGATACTTTTGTACTTACTGGTTTAAATATAGGGAGTATATATTTTTGCATTCTATATTTTTTCATCGATATTTTTAACATTGATATTATGTCAGTGATCCGTCTTGCGGATCTGTGGGATGGTGGCCAGGGCCAGTTGGGCGGAGCGGAGATATCTAGTGGGAGCGTAGAAGGAGAGACAGTGATTGAGGTACACAGGTCTGACATTGTAGAGGGCTTTGTAGGCATGCGTGAGAAGCTTGAAGGTGATTCTCTTTTTTACAGGTAGCCAGTGATGGTCTCTCAGGTGGCCGGTGATGTGGTTGTGGCGTGGGATGTTCAGGATGAGTCTGGCGGAGGCATTCTGGACGGTCTGCAGTGTTTTTGGAGTTTCTGGGTGGTGCTGGTATAGAGTGTGTTGCCGTAGTCGAGTCTGCTGCTGACGAGTGCATTGGTGACCGTTTTCCTGGATTCGGTGGGGATCCACTTGAAGATATTACGAAGGAGGCAGAGCGTGTGGAAGCAGGAGGCGGAGACAGTGTTGATTTGGCAGGCCATTGATTGCGAGGAGTTCAGGATGATGCCGAAGTTTTGTGCATGGTCCATGGAAGTGGGGGGGATTCCGAGCACTGCGGGCCACCAAGAGTCATCCCAGGTGGAGGGGGAGGAGCCCAGGATGAGGACTTCGGTCTTGTCTGAGTTAAGCTTGAGGCAGCTGTCCTTCATCCAGGCGTCGACTGCCTTCATCCCATCGTGGAAGTTGCTCTTGGCGGCGGAGGGTTTGTCTGTGAGGGAGAGAATCAGCTGGGTGTCATCAGCGTAGGAGACGATGTTGAGTCCATGGCTTCTGACGATGGCTGCAAGTGGGTGCCATATAGATGTTAAAGAGGGTGGGGCTCAGGGAGGATCCCTGAGGCACTCTGCATCTGAACTCCGTGAGTTTTGATTCGAATGGTGGGAGTCTAACTCTCTGCATTCGGCCGGTGAGGAAGGAGCGGATCCTTTCTAAGGCTTTGTCACGGATGCCGGTGTCATGGAGTCTTGAGCAAAGGGTGTGGTGGGAGACAGTGTCAAAAGTGGCCAAGAGGTCCAGGAGGATGAGGGCTGCAGTCTCGCCTCGGTCGAGGTGGGTGTGCATGTCATTTGTAGTGGCAAGGAGAGCGGTCTCAGTGCTGTGGTTGCTTCTGAAGCCGGATTGGGAGAGGTCCAGGATGTTGTTCGTTTCGATGAACTCGGAGAGTTGGCGTTGATGCTTTCTCGATGACTTTGGTTGGAAGGGGAGCAGAGAGTGGGTCTGTAGTTCTTGAGGTCCATCAGGTCGGCAGAAGGTTTCTTCAGCAGGGGGTTGATCTCTGCATCCTTTCAGTCTTCTGGAAAAGTTGCGGACTCGAGGGAGCAGTCGATGGTGCAGCAGAATTGAGGGAGGAGTGAACGGCCCAGAGATCCTGATACCGGATATGAATCCCTAGTGTCTTCGGAGGAACTTTTGCTCAAGGCTCTGGACCTTTACAGCCTTAAGTAAACAGTTGAGGGAAGGGATGTAAGCAGGTGTTCCTCCTTTTCAAAAAAATATAATATTGTTGTCAGAGGGTAATTCCTCGTTCAAATAACACTCATTAATCCTGGGTGATTTGAGTGACAGTAGATCTTTTTATTCATCACATTGTTTCATTCATTTCACTCGTTTTGTGAACAGCCGACACGTGTTTCGCCCTATATGGCTAATGGAGCCAGGGCTTTCTCAAGGCTGCATTGGAGAAAAAAGAAAGGGATGTCAGTAGTCAGGCACAGGGTTGCCCCAAGGAGAAAAATAACACCATCCGGGTGTGTGGAGTGATGGAGAAGAAGAGAAAAGAAGTGTTGAATCTAAAGTATAGGTTTTTAAGCCAAGGAATGCCCAAAAAATAAAGAATTCTTAAGAAGGCAGTTTTTCCTAAGGTCATAAGGGAAAAAGGGAGTGGGCCTTGCGTGAACTAAAACTTTTATGTGGACATACTAATATTACAGAGAGAGGGAAGTGAGAAAAGAACAGAAAAGGAAGAGGCTAGTGCTGGCAAGCATTAGTTAGCAGTGAGGTGCAAATATCAGGAGGATTAACGTAATGCCACGGTCGTTACGTTAATACTGTGGGTTCATGCAGGGTCAAATCATGCTGAGCAGGAAAAGAAATAGTCAATTATAAGGTATACAATACCTAGTTATTGCATTCTCACATCATAGTATCAACGATGAAAGCCCTGGCTCCATTAGCCATATAGGGCGAAACACGTGTCGGCTGTTCACTTTTCTTAATTATTTGCCCAATGAGAAATAAAAAAACGAGTGAAATGAATGAAACAATGTGATGAATAAAAAGATCTACTGTCACTCAAATCACCCAGGATTAACGATGGTGCAGCAGAGTTCAGGTGCGATGGAGGTGCCAGCTCTGTTGAAGATGTGGTGAGAGAAGGGATCCGAGGGGCTCCAGAGTGGATTCTCTTCATGATCCTGGAGGTGTCGTCAGAGGTGAGGGTAGACCAGTTGGTCAAGGTCTGCTGGGGGCTAGAGACATTGGGTGCGGTGGTTGCGGGTGGGTCTTGGGTTGCGAAGCTGTCATAGATCTCCTTGATCTTGGGGTGGAAGATGGTGGTGAGGTTGTCGCAGAGGTCTTGGGACGGCGGGATGTCTGCTTTCTCTGTGCTGGGTTTGGTTAATCCTTTGACTACGGTGAAGAGTTCTTTGCTGTTGTGTGCGTTGGCATTGATGCGTTCCTCAATGGCTCCTTTCTTTGTTGTTCTGATGAGGAGGTGGTGTGCGGCGACAGCGGATTTGATGGCTGAGTGGTCCGCTGTGATCTTTCTGCTCCTCCATCTTTTCTCGAGCCATTTGCTGGCTTTCTTGGAGGGCTGCTTGCCTGAGGGTTTCTTGAGGAGGGCCAGTGTGTTGGCACAGTCAGAGATCCAGAGGTGGAGGTTGCGTGCTGAGGTGTTGGCGTCCGTGGATGTCTGTGGTGGGGTCTTGCTGAGAGAGGTGGTGAACTGGTCTTTGGTGACCTTATTCCAGCTTCTGCAAGGATCGCAGTAGGCGTTGTGGCGTACAGTGGGTTTGGTAAAGGAGAAGTGGATGCAGTGGTGGTCGGTCTAGTGTGGCTGGGAGGTGTTGCTAACGGAGATGTTGTTGCTCGCGGAGAAGATAGGGTTGAGCGTGTGTCCTGATGAGTGGGTTGGTGTTGTGACCAGTTGTTTGAGTCCGATGGTGGTGACGTTCTCCAGTAGGGATGAGGTGTTGCGGTCTTCGAGGTTGTCCAGGTGGAAATTGAGATATCTGAGGGGGATGTAGTCAGTTGAGGGGAGAGCGTGGTGAGCGATGAAGTCGGCTATGGCTTCACTGAAGGAGGGGCGGGGTCCGGGAGGTCTGTGAACAAGGGTGCTGTGGAGGGTGGCATACAGGTTGGTCTGGATCTGAAAGTGGAGGTGCCCCATGTCGGGTGAGTGGTCGTCGGAGCTGGTTGTGAGGTGTAAGGTGTCTTTGTGTGCGATGGCAATGCCTCCTCCCGGTTGGTTGACACGGTCCTTGTGGATAATTTTGTATCCATCGTTAATGGCGGTTGCGATGTCTGGGGCTGAGCTGCAGTTCATCCAAGTTTCTGTGAAGAAGGCGACGTCGGGGGAGGTGGAGTCAAGCAGGTCTCAGATCTCCACAGTGTGTCTTTTGAGCGAGCGGGTGTTGAGTAGGATACATCTGAGGTGATCGGGACCGGTTCTTGAGGGACGTGCGGTCTGGTGTGCGGAGGCCAGCGAAGGTGCAGTTGCAGGTGTGGCAGGTGAACGGACCTTTGGTGTTCTTCAGCGATGCGAGGCGGCAGGCGAGTGGTGTCCGGTGTTGAGGGCATGGAGGGTGCTGGCATCGTAGTGGTGGATGGCCCGAGAATCAGTGGTGCTGGGCGCGGTCCAGGCATGGACCGGCGCAGACGGGCTTGCCTTTGGTGCGCCTTCGGCGCGCCAGCGACATGCCCCCTGCATGCAGCTGCCATTAAGTAGTGTGAAGGGGAGGGCTGGACAGCTGGGATGCAGGAAAGCAACGCTGGAGGGGGGCGGGCCATGGGGGACGAGCAGCGGCAGGGACACGGAAAGAAAAAGGCACAAAAAATGAAAAGAGAAAAAAGTTAAAGAATAGTGACAAAAAACAGCAAAAAAGATGAAAGGAAGGAAAAAAAGAGATCAGAGTAGAAAAAGGGAGAAAACAGAAAGTCAGAGGGCAGAGCAGCAGCAGAGCAGAGAGCCCCCACCCATCTGGACCACCAAGGAGGGCCTCGAACTTGCAGACCTGCAAGGGTGAGGGGCAGCAGCTACCAGGCAGAGCTGTGCGGGAAGAGAAGCAGTTTACTTGGATATTTCTTAAACAGATTGTTTTAAATACTGCTTTCCTTCCATTTACTTTTAATGTGGGGGATGTGTGTTAGTCCAGTACAGACATTTTGCAGAGAAATGTTGTGTTTATTTTTCATGCAACATCCATTAAAAGTTTCTTTTAAATCAAAACATGGCCTCACATATAAGAAGTGGAAGAGTGTCAGAGAGATTATTGGCAGTAATATTGATGAGCTGCTGCTGTGTTACAATATTGAAAACACAAATCACTATCCCTGAAAATAACATGTAAACACATTTAGAATTTGGAGGAGTGTTCCTATGCACTGTCAGGGACCTAGACAAATAAAGCATGAAATTGAATCATAGATTTAAAGCTGTTCCGAGCAGGTGGCCCCAATATATGTGCGGGCCAGGGCCCCAAAAATCCTTAAGGTTTCCCTACCACTGAGACCGTAGAGGCAGCTAGCAGCACTGTCTAGAAGACTAAGAATGAGGAATTACCACTGGGAACAGAGACACAGCTGCAGCACTGCCTAGAGGGCTTAGAATGAGGAATTACTAATTGGACAGGAGAAGCAGCACTGTCTAGAGGACTTAAAATTAGGAATTTTCGATGAGACCAGAGAAGCAGCTGCAGCACTGCCTAGAGGTCTAAAGATGTGGGAATTACCGACAGGACTGAAGAAGCAGCTGCAGCACTGTCTAGAGGACTTAGAATGAGGAATTTCCGATGAGACCAGAGAAGCAGCTTGCAGCACTGTCTAGAGGGCTTAGAATGAGGAATCACTGATGGGACCAGACATGCAGCTAGAAGCACTGCCTAGAGGATCAAGAATGAGGAATTACCACTATGACCAGAGACATAGCTGCAGCACTGCCTAGAGGATTTAGAATTAGAATGGGGGAATTACTGACTGGACCAAGGAAGCAGCCAGCAGCACTGTCTAGAGGACTATGAATGAAGAATTACCGATGAGACCAGAGATGCAGCTAACAACACTCTCTAGAGGACTTAGAATGAGGAATTACCACTGGGACCAGAGAAACAGCCGCAGCACTGTCTAAAGGACTAAGAATGAGGAATTACCACTCGGACTAGAAAACCACCTAGCAGCACTGTCTAGAGGACTATGAATGAGGAATTACAAGTGGGAACAGAGATGCAGCTGAGGCACTGCCTAGAGGACTAAGAATGTGGAATTACCAAAGGGACCAGAGAAGCAGCTAGCAGCACTGCCTAGAGGACTAAGAATGAGGAATTACCACTGTGACCAGAGACACAGCTGCAGCACTGCCTAGAGCACTTAGAATGTGGAATTACAGATAGGACCAGAGTAGCCGCTAGAAGCACTGTCTCGAAGACTTAGAATGAGGAATTATCACTGGGAGTAGAGAAGTAGCTAGCAGCACTACCTAGAAGACTGTCTAGATGATGTAGAATGTCCAGATTCATGGAGGGGACCATTTCCTACCCCAGCAGGCACAAATGCCAGTGTTTTGAGACATTATTATACAGCAGGAATATAAAATGGAGCTCATTCTGAGTCCTGTGCAAATTTCTTGAAGCCTGCACATAAATAAGAGTGCACAAACAGAAAGCAAAAAATATAAATTCACCCTGCTTCTAATTAAACTAAGTAAAATGTTGCATCTAGAATAAGGGGATTGCATACACTTTAAACAAACCCAAAAATAAAGGAACATTACTAGAATAACAAGCATTGGCATAGCCAATAGGTCTCGCCTTTGGGACCTTATAAGTGTTTAGCCATGCAACAGTTGATGTTGTTGCACCAAGGATATTGTGCTGCATAACTAAATACTTATAAGGTCCCAAAAGCGAGAGCTATTGGCTATGCCAATGCTTGTCTTGTATGTTTACTTGGCGCGCCCTGCTGAGGCTTTCCTTTTCAATCCATGTGTACCAGCCTCCTGTTGTGTGTGTTCTTGCCCGACGTGTAATCTCCAATCTGCAATCTTTGCTGTGCCAATGCATTGACATAGTCAGAGCCTACACAACGGCACTGCTAAACAATGCTTGAGCACTGTGGGCTCACAAAAGCATGCACAGACTTGGGAATCTTGCCACTTAAATGCCTAGAAGGAGTAAGCCTTTTCGAAGCCGCGTCCATGGTGCCCTTTTAGAGGTTCTTGTAAACTGTTCCTCTGCACATCCTGCAATAAATCACTTAGGGCCCCATTACGATGAGTGCGGCGGTCCCGCCAGGCCAATTAGGATGCGCCCGCCATACTGGCGGGCGCATCCTCGACTTTAACATTGCGGCGGGCGGTGCTGTAAGCAGCACCCGCCGCAATGTTAAAGTCCATGTTGTGCATTGCCATGCACAACGTGACAGGCACTGCGCGGTGCCTGCCACCTTGTGCATGGCAATGAAGGGGGGTACCATAGGTACCCACCAGTGCAGCCACCCACCCCCCCAGCCCCCCGGGGGCCCGCAATGGGCCCCCAAAGTAATTTCCCGCATGCCTTTCCATGGCGGAGTCTCTGCCATGGAAAGTCATCCCCACCGCAGGCATCATAATATGGATGGCGGTGCCTGCAAGGCACCGCCACCATATTATGGGCTTTTTCTGCCCGGCTGGCAATCGTAACGATTGCCGACCAGCGGAAAAGCGGCGGACGGTCTTTCCGTCCGCCGCGGTACCCCTCGCCATACTAATATGGCGGGGGGTAAAACAGGAACAGATGGCGGGCGGATCGCCACCGCCGGCCCGGCGGTGGCGATCCGGCCGCCATCTTAATAGGCCCCTTAGTGTGTGCAGTTTTAACAAAAGGACACGAGAGGGAGGGAGGGAAAAAAGCAACAGGACAGCAGAAAACTCTGTGATGCGGCCAGCGCTGGGCATCTCATATCGCTTTTTTCATATGGGAATGGCTAATACGGACAAAGGGAGGGTGAGGGTTAAGAGGGGAGGAAGTAACATGGTTGGAGTGGAGCGGTGGGGAGAAAAAACACGGCCGAGTGGGAGTGGAAAGGGAAAGACGACAAACTAAAATTAAGTTAAATGTTAGCAACTGCATGTACATCAGAAATGGTCCGCATCTCATCAACATAGGATCGGTAACATGCTGAGTCTTAGGATGAGGCGCTTGGGCATAGGGGCTCGTAAGAATACACACTTTCAGGAGTAGGGACATGTACTGCGACAGTTTAGGCACATAGACTACAGGGCACGAAAGTGAAAGCGACAGGGAAAAAAGCAACAGGACAGCAGAAAACGCTGTGATGCGGCCAGCGCTGGGAATCTCATATCGCTTTTTTCATATGGGAATGGCTAATACGGACAAAGGGGGGGTGAGGGTTAAGAGGGGAAGAAGTAACATGGTTGGAGTGGAGTGGTGGGGAGAAAAAACACGGCCGAGTGGGAGTGGAAAGGGAAAGACGACAAACTAAAATTAAGTTAAATGTTAGCAACTGCATGTACATCAGAAATGGTCCGCATCTCATCAACATAGGATCGGTAACATGCTGAGTCTTAGGATGAGGCGCTTGGGCATATGGGCTCGTAAGAATACACACTTTCAGGAGTAGGGACATGTACTGCGACAGTTTAGGCACATAGACTACAGGGCACGAAAGTGAAAGCGACCGCGAGACAGGCAAATGTAAACAAGCGCGCGGCCATGCTAATTAGAAACAGATGGCCCCTGCGCGCCACTGCTCGCTCCCGCAAGGTGGATCCCGCCACATGCACGTGTGTTAGAAAAGTGCAGACCGATTCCAAAAGGTCATCTCCTAGAGCAGCGCATGCGCGCTGCGCTAGGCTCGACCCCAAAAAGGGAGTCTGCAACAAAAATAAACATGACGCAAACCCACGTTTACAAAATGTGAAAACTTAACAAATACTGTTTGTCATCAGATTTAAATTCGCGCGTGAAAGTTGTTTTAAATAAAACAGAAAAAAGGATTTTATCTACAAAAAGTGCACGTTAACAAATAATGTTTGTCATCGGCTAATAGGCTTTGAATTAGCACATGAAAGTTGTTTTAAATAAAATGGAAAAAAAGGATTTTATTTTCAAAAAGTGCACGCAATACTATATGTTAGTCAAAACAGTGGCATTAGCATACAATACATCACGCACATAGCGCATAGGGTTATGTAACTAAAGAGACCAAAAGGAACATGCTTTAACAAAATGCTGCGGCCTGCACAAAAATAAAATAGTGCGCAAACACAAAGGTAAAAAGTCATTAGAGATAGGATACACGTAATAGGCCAGTACTCCAGAGGAACAGCGTGACCTGAAAATGTGGGACAAATAAAGGCCCTAAACCAAACAAAAGCACGCTTTTACGAACGACACACATTTGAACGAATCACCAGCGAGGGGCGGAATTAAAGCCCACACACCGAACACAGCATGCCTCGCAGAGCAGCGCATGTGCTGCCTATGCTCGACCTAAAAATCCCTAATTAAAATAGGAACTCCTCTGGGTGAAAACACGCTCCACAAAATCGTCATGCACTTCCCTACAGGAAACAATTACTATCATAAAACTGAATATTACGAAAATCACAACTTGAAAACTGATCAAACTATATGTGAATCTACAAGTTAGAATCCTTACTATACCACCCAGCTGCCTAGTGCATTTTGAAATTTAAATGGATAACTGAAAGCAGAATAAGTTAAATATTGGGTTGCGATCCATGTTAAAGAAGCAGGCCAGGCAGCATACAGTGGAAGCACTTTGGAAATGAATTCTGACAACGTTGGACAAAACAGCAGTACACATCCTAGCAATGTAATCCACAACGCTATAAGACTTTCTAGTGGTATTTGATAATATAAAAGTGTCTGAAGCTTATAGAAAGAAAAGCCTGACTTGAACTGGAAAGGTATAGCTTAACACAGTGATAGACTATATTACTTTATCCAGTGTCAGCTCAAAATGTCTTCAAAGTGTATAACAAGAATTTGTGGTAAAGATAATCTTTGCTTATAACATCAAAATCAGCATAAAATATATACATTTTTATATATCAAACATCAATTAAGACTGAAATTGAGATGTATAATTTAATTGTGTAATCTAATGATTATAAGAATGGATCTGAGCTAATGCTAGTAGTTTTTAGTGACTTTCCATCCTCCAACTTGATCTGAAGGATTTTCTGATTTCTGATTTCCAACATGTACTTATACATAAGGTCTGCCTTTATGTATTGGAGAGAAGCTACATTCGATGTACACAGTGAGCGGTACCTTAAATTCAAAACCACACCTATAGGAATGAGTCTCTACCTGTGTCACTGCTTTTGAGATGTATTCATGTGTGTCAATACTGCAGTTCTAGTGTGGTAATGTCAAAGAAAAAGTCTGTCAATGAGGAACCTCCCAGACCTTGGAACATGGCTGTTTGATAAAACAATTACTCTGAGAAAAAAAGTATTTCCACATAAGTTTTAAGAGAAGTACAACGTTAATAACTTTTGAGGCTCCACGTCTCTGTCCCTACACAAGAGAAGCGGCTGCAATTTCTGAGTTCTATCTTTACCAGCTTAGTCCCAGGGCACACCTAAACTAAAACTACCATTTCTGGCCGGTGAGCCTCTTACATCCATACATCTGCTAACACTTGGGTTATCAAGAACCCCCTACATGTTATTCTCAATCCACCTAAGGTGGCCTCCATTGATTTCAGGCATTTGTCCATATTTAAACAATTTGTATTTTAAAGTTGGCCACTAAATCCATTAGTGGTGATGTCCATCAGATTATGTGACATGAGATATCAGTCAGGTAAGTACACTCTAGGAGTGCTGACCTGGCCACTGGACAAAGAGCACTTGGACTGTGAAATTACTTTTCTCCATTCATAGGCAGCCCTATAATTTTCTCACATTCAGAAACAATCAAAACCTTCCGTTTTAGGTCTGCTGTTCGATAGGCCTTTTGATTTTACTAATATTATGTATATAATACACTTACTTAAAGAGGCTTTCAGCCAGCACTCTGCTTCCATTGGTCTCTTATTGTGCCATGCACATTTTTCTTCGCACCCCCTGCAGCATACAGCATGGGTCAATGGGTCAACCCACTTCAGCTATTAAATGACTTCACTGTGAGTGATAGCATTCCCCCCCTTTCGCAAGGAGCACACTCACACACAAAGTAGTTCCCTTCACGGCTAAGGACTAATATGGCAATGTGACCTTTTAGCCAACATTTTCTGTTTTTTTAATTGAGGAAGGCCCGGTAGTTTCTCCAACAACAAAGTTTTGTAAAAATAATGAGAAAGCAAGTATTGACAAAGCCAAACGACTGGAGGGACCATGCTAACGGGTTTTGCCAGTGGTTGTATTAATCCTCTTGACCATCCAAATCCTTCATATGAACCCTCAGAACCTCCTAGTCATTGTAGTGTCTGTCTGGCTGGTGCCATTCTAGCCAGATCCTTGAGGCACTTAAGTTAAGTTATGCAATGTGTTCCATCCAGAGCAATATTAAATTAAAATTGTGAAAAAAACTTGAGGGGAAGTGATCTCATCTGAAGGAAGTGGGAAGGATACTCTTTCACGCCAGTCCTGCAGGGGGTGAGCAGTCCAAGCCAGATGTTCTAAACAAGAGCTAGGAAGAGGCCAAACAGAACCATTAAAAGTCCAAGATTATGAGGAGGCTGGAATGAAGGCAAGGACAAGGTGAAAACTGTCACAGAGAGAGCTGACACCTCCATAACCTGAGCTGTTGGCAGGCGCTGAAGAGATGGAATCCAGAGCTTTTAAGCCAATACTGACCGAGCAAGAGGTATCACTTCTGGGCCTGCAGCCATGTTGCATAGCTGAAGTGCTGATCAAAGCACCATTAGCAACCGCCATTTTGTGATGATATCTGGTCCTTGCAGAGATGCCCACATCTGCAGCCAACCCTCTATTCCCCTGTATTGCACCCTTGTGGATAACTGATGCCAAGCTTTACCATCAGAGCCAACAAGTGACACCACTACCCACTAGCAAGGCACCCAAACTCAAAGACACCGCATTTCCTGGAGACTAGATGCTATAATAGATAAAAGCAGGAGCTGAGTGTCTGACTGACAGCTTGAGACCCAGACTGCTACAAACGGTGTGCAGCTAAGTAACAGTAGCTCCTAAACACATACTTTTCTCCCAGTCCCCAACTCCTGGCCACCATCTCTATTACTGGTTCTTACCGCACCTATTGCCCCTCCACTGACGCTCCAAGCCTCTACATCATTACCCAGCCCTCATCAAGTGTAAGGACCCAATCTCAATTTCTGACTCCTGTTCAGTGCTTAATTTGAACAAGTGTTTGGAGCTTGTGGGCACCAGCAGTATTTTTGGGGACCAAGACTTATTTGTCATCGTTAGGCATCTTTGCCCAAGACCCAAGGGGGATGGGAGCAAACTGCTTAACCTCCCAGCACAGTTCACCCCTTAGCATTATGGTAAATGCTGTTCACTTTAAACGCTTACTTGAGTTCTTGCTGAAGTGTTTCACCAAAGTTGGTGCAGGTTAGTGCTGTGAATCTCTAGACATGTGTTTCTGGATATTATCCTTCATCAGAAGAGATAGAAAACGAAGTTCATCTGGGGTTGCTGAGAAAGCTGCCACAATCCTCTCAGGTCTCAGTACCTCTCTCTTGTGCACAGGTGCATCTCCAAAAGCTCATCAGCTCAATGGCTCAAGGGAGTCTTTTCAAAGACAAGTGTGCTCCCATCCCACTTCTGTTTAAAAAGGCTCCCTTGAGCCACTGAGCTGACGAGCTCTTGGAGATGCACCTGTGTGCCAGGGAGAGGTACAGAGACCTGGGAGGATTATGGCAGCTTTCTCAGCAACCCCAGATGAAGTTTGTTTTTTATCTCTACTGATGAAGGATAATATCCAGAAAAAAATGTGTCTAGAGATTAACAACACTAATCTGCACCAACTTTGGTGAAACCCTTCAACAAAAATTCAAGAAAGCATTTAAACTGAACTGCATTTTTCAGGATGCTAAGGGGCGAACTGTGCTGGGAGGTGAAGCAGTGTGTTCCCATCCCACTTCTGTTTGAAAAGCCTCCCTTCAGCCACTGAGCTGACGAGCTCTTGGAGATGCACCTGCGTGCCGGGGAGAGGTACACAGACCTGAGAGGATTGTGGCAGCTTTCTCAGCAACCCCAGATGAATTTCGTTTTTATCTCTACTGATGAAGGATAATATCCAGAAACACATGTGTCTAGAGATTAACAACAGTAACCTGCACCAACTTTGGTGAAACACTGCAACAAAAATTCAAGTAAGCATTTAAACTGAACTGCATTTACCAGGATGCTAAGGGGCGATCTGTGCTCGGAGGTGAAGCAGTGTGCTCCCATCCCCATTCTATCTTTGCCCAAGAGCAAGAGATGGAATGGCAGAAAAGGAAGAAAGAAGGAGGAAAAGAAAGATAGAAACACATTGACAAAGGCTGAAAGCACTGATGAAAAGCTGAGACTGTAAGTGTTACGTGTGGGAGAAAGAGGCAAGATGTGGTAGTAAGGCTAGGTAGCCTTGGAATTTGACATCCCCGGCATTCCGCACCACAGGCTCTTAAGCAACACTTTGAGATTCTGCATGTATGTTTTCCACAAATAAAGCACTCTTCCTGCCTCCTATTTCCCTCAACTGCTGGTGTATTGAACCACCTTCAGCTTCCTGGCCCTTCCCCGAGAATTTCACCCCTCTCCTGACACACATAACAGTGTTCCCTTGGCAGAGCCTAATTCCTATAAGAATACTTGCTGGGCCCCAAGTTTTGTACCGGACCCCCCCCAAGACCAACACTATTGGCTGTCAGTGTACCAAATAACAAGACTGCATAGCTTTGCTTCCATCTCATGCCTCTTTAATCCCCCACCAGACGCCATTTTCAATTTCGAGCAGATGTCTAATTTCCGGGCTTTCTTTCCATCACCTGCCTCTGTGGTTCTAAAAACGTTTGCATTTGTATTTGCTGGTCCGTCTGTCTCCACCCCTCTCAGTGAACCCCTGCCCCGTCTCTTGCCCTGCCCAGTTCACTCCACTTGTCGGCTATCTCCTGACGTGTAACCCCGTTCCTCTACCCCTTGCTCCAGCTGCTGCCTTCTCTTCAGTTCAGGAGTCAGAGGCCCCTTTCCTTAATTCTTTCGATTTTTAATCATCGCTCCATTCAGGGTCCCTGAAGGCCCGGCTTTGACCCTCCGCGTTGAGTCATCCGGCTGACCCCGCAGTCCTAGGGGTCATCAATGATTTACTCACGGCCAAGTTCAAGGGTTTCTCATCTCTGCTAATGCAGTCTGTCCGTCACCTGCTCTGCGCGGCTCCTCTGGTGCGCGCGCTCTCCTGCTGGCTGTCCGCTCGGATGGTAATTGGGTAGGTCTCCAATGGGTCCCGTGTTGCCTGTTCCCTTTTACTTGCGTGGCATGCACTTGTGCAATTTACACAGTGTTGTGTTATCCTCTGTCCCTGTACTTTTGTTCGTGTTAGTGAGTTACTTGTCGTTTAAAAAATGAACACTTTCAGAGTAACTGTCAGCACACACAGATAAAGGCATGGTACCTACAGCGAAGCCTACAGCTTCGAGCCCGGCCGCTGTAGTTTGCATGTTCTGGTAGGTTTAGCTGGTGATCCCTGAGCAATGACCTGATGCCACCCAAGGTGTAGGTGCAATTGGATGCAGAGAGATGCCGTATGACCTCTTTATGCACATATCACTCCCACCCAGAGCACTGCCCACAGCGCCGTGAAATACCCCCATTAGTTTATTTTAACAAAACACTGGAGAAGGACTGTTTGTCAAAGAGGTGAAGCAGGTCCATGAAGAAGACTAGCGCTATCTTCTGACGCTATCGTTGCTCACCGGTTCAGCCCAAGCAGTCAGGGCTCCGTACTTTCTGCGGAAGCCTGAGTCGTTTTGCGGAAAGAGGAGCCCTTCCGTCATGAAGTCCCAGTTCTTATTTATGATATCACTTCCTTCTTGTTAAACTACTTTCATGCCAACTCGAAGTGACAACTCGTGTGACCTGTCCATGTTTTGGCGTTTTACCTCTCTCACAGGCTCCTCATGAATTCCGCACTTTAGCAGCTTGAGGGGGGCGGGGGGTGTCTCTGGAGAGCTCCGTGTAATGTAAAGCATTTCAAATGATGTTTACTCTTCTTTACCTTTAATCGAGACTCAGGTCTCCATAGAGACGCTCATAAATGGCCATGAAAGAGAATTGTATGAGGGAGCAGAGGGGGTAGGAGGTGGGGGAACAGATGGATGGATGGAGGGAAGTATGGAAAAATGGACAATGGATGGAGAGAACGAACACGGGAGGGAGGACTAAAAGAGATGGACAGAAGGAAAAATACAGAACGAAGGATAGAGTGACGGATAGATGGGTTGGAGGAAGAGTACATAGACAGATGGAAACAGACAGAAAAACGAAATAAGAGATGTAACAAAAGAAGAAAAGAAAGAGGGCAACCCCCGAACGAATGCCGAACTTGCTTGCTCAGTACTATTTGGTATGTGGTTGAAGGTGTGGGGTATTTTATTTTTCAGGCTATTCCCTTGATCTCTCAGGTGTCTTTCACACTGGGCCTGGTCTCAAGCTCAACATACTCTGACCCATATATCCCATCTTCTGCAATAATTCAAATGACAAAATCATACAAAATTCTCATTAGAGGGGGATTTCTTGGTCTGTTTATAGTTTAGCAATCTGAGCAAGTTCCATAAATCCTCCTCTTCACTTCTGTGACAGTGCTGGCTGAATGTACCTTTTTTTTTTACAACACTCGGGTTGAAGAATCTTCATCTAGCCTAGGAGCAAATCTCTGCCACTTTAACCCCCCCAAGTTCTCTGGGGAGTCCAGGCAAGATACCTTTTCTTTTGACCTCTCTGTGGCCTCCCAAACTTGCTTGCTCATCTGTTTTGAATCCTTAGCTGTTACCATTAGTCCAAATATTTCCCCCTAAAAAGCACACAGATGTATGTATAAAATTACTCCGTCGGGCAGTTGGAGAGGTTTGGCTATGGCGGTGACGGAGGAGTCACCGCCGTAACCAAACCTATGATCCACCCACAATCAAATCATGATTAAATTTGATTAATGATTAATTACATTATGTGGGCAGTGTGTATACTCTGTCCCCACTGCGACGGAGTATACACACCACCAACATCTAAATTGGCCCCTTTGTCATATTATCAGAAATGGTGCTAGCACTTTCAGCACTCCAAGCAAGCTAGTATTTGCCTGCTTGAGCATTCTTAATGAAGTGAAAAAAAAGTAATTATTTCAGGCCTTCTGTTGTAATATGAAGCTACCACTAGGTGGTGGCCTAAGACAGCTGCATTTTGCGTTGTGTATTTATTATAGCGCTTTTAACCCAAGTGCTGTGCATAACAAAAGGAAAAACAGTACAATATGCTAAATAAAATGACAATAAAACTGCTTGATCAAGTTTGGTTGGATAGCTCAAGGAGAAGGGCCTTCAGCAGACTTTTGAACCAGGCTAGATGTGATGCACCCCTAATGTAAGTGCAGAGCTCAAACCACAGTTGTGTTGCTAAGAAAAGAAATGAGCAAACACAAGAAGAAGAACATGGAGTTCTGGGAATAATAAAAAGGAGAGATAGTGTAGCAAAATGAAAAGACTGGTACAGCACACAATATATGAATGTGGGATAAGACAGGCAAACTGCTCTTTTTGCTTGGCAACAGAGACATGGATGCTAGGATAGTTCCCATGGTATTAGACACACTGGGCCAACAGATTACAAATGCCCAATGCATTGCGGAAACCTTTGCCAACCATTACGCTGAACTCTACTCTAGACAAGCCCCACCACAAAAAGAAAGGGATCATCCCACAATAAATGACCTCCCGGTAACCATACTATCAAGGATAGTGCTGAACCAGGTCTTCCTATCACAAAACTGAAATCCAGCAGGCAGTTGCAGATATGCCTATGGGCAAGACCTCTAGCCCCAGTGGAATACCGGCACAATTCTTAAAATGTTTGCCTCATTAATATCGCCTCCCCTCCATGTCATGTATGAAGATGCCTTGGAGGATGGGATGTTGCTCTACGATTTAAGGGGCACCATGGTTGCTGTCATTCTTAAACCAGCTAGACCCCCTGATAATTGCACTTCATATAGGCCAATATGACTCAGAACTGTAGAAGCTAAATTCCTTTCTAAAATCCTGGCCACTAGGCTAAGCAAAAAGATGTGTACTTTAATCCACAGCGATCAAAATGGTTTTTTGGGCACATTTCCTCCGTTGGTTACACGCAACCTTGGTCCACGAGGTAGAGCTTTAGTGGGAGGCTGCATTGCTGTTGGTGGATTTTGAAAGTGCTTTTGACACAGTGCATTTCCCTTCATGTACAATGTTTTGCCGAGGATTGCATTGGGTCAGCGCTTTTTCTGGTACATCAAAACTATATGCCTCCTTATGGGCCCAAGTGCGTGTCAATAGAGTTCTGTCGGCTCTTTTCTCTATCGGTCATGGAACACACATGGGCTGCCCACTCTCACCACTCCTTCTTGCTCTTGCGATGGAGCTCCTGGCAAAATGAGTGAGGCGAGATGCCCAGCTGTGTGGGTTTTAGTGGAGCAGGGAACTGGAAATTAGAATCTCCCTTTATGCTCATATTTCTGCAACACCCAGATAAGTCACCCCCTAGGTTATTTCAAATGCTGCACGTCTATGATAATGCTTCAGGAGTACGAGCAAATTGGAGAAAGTGTACCTGCATGTTGATCACGGGCAAGGTTCCTCCACAAGTGGTGTATGATTCCCAATTGCAGATAGCAACTTCTCACTTCAAATATCTGGGTATTTGGATCGCTATTGTCCCCTAAATTGAGTGGAGACCTAAATAGCACACCGTTAATGGACACGGTTAGATGAGAGTCAGAAGGCTGGCCCTCCATACTGCTTACTGTTATGTAGAGGGGAACTCTATTCAAAATGGTGGTACTGCCACAAATCAGTAGCAGTAGTAGATATCTACTCCCTCTCCCGGTTCTTCCAATCTATTCAGTCATTAATCATGGGCTTCCCCTGGGCAGGTTGTGTCCTGAAAGTCTCCTTTTCCAAGCGTATCCAAGCCCTGTATGATGGTGGTCTTGGGCTTCCAGATATACGACTGTATTATTGGGCATTCCAATTGATTGCATTGAATGATTGGCTCTTTTTCAACAGAGATGACACGGCAATGAGATTTGGGTTGCTCTCACTTGAGCCTTGCAATTTGCTTGTCATAGTGTATGGGCCTGGACTTCCCCACACTGTACCCCTAGTCACAAGAAACTCGATGTTGTGTTAGTGTGTTAGAAGGATGCACTGAAGTACACTGGTTGGCAGGATGGGATCACTGTTGAGACCCCACTGGGGCACGGGACGCGGTTGGCCCAGGTGACAAATCTGTCAGGATTCCGGACGTGTGGGTGACAAGCCATATAAAATTATGTGGGCAGTTGACTGCAGATTTTGACTTCCATCGATCCAAGTTCTTTAGATACCTCCAGATCAGACATACACGAGAATGCTACAAAGAACAACTTTTGAGTGTCTCAGAGTTCGCCTCCTTGGAGGCTAAAATAACCATGGAGCAATTGGGCAAAAAGAACATCTCGAGGGTTTACAGGTGCTTGATAGTTAATGCCCAGGCCCCTTCTCGGAGCTGAGGAGGAAGTGGGAGCTGGACGTGAGAGTACTGGAGGATGATAATAGACTGAGGCAACAATGATGCTACGAGTCCTGGCCATCTCTACACACCTTAGACTTGTTCAATTCAAATACCTTCAGAGTATACTTTAACCCCTCAAGACTCTAGTACAAGGGCAGGGTACTGTCCCCGTTTTGTCCACGCTGTACTGATTCCAGGGGTACATTCCTACACACCACCTGGACCTGTCCAGTTATAGCTCACTATTGAAGGCGAGAGCCTGGAGGGAATAGTGGGCCATGTTATCCCCTTTGCCCCAAGGTAGCTGTGTTGGGGATCATGGATGGTTGGGAGGGTGGGAGGGCATCATGGTCTCTGATGAGGATTGGTCTCTTGATAGCAAAGTGTGATATAGCAAAGAAATGCAGAAGTCCAGGCTCCCCTTCATTGAAAGAATGTCGGAGAGCAATGGATGCATGTGCACGAGCTGAGGGAAGTGAGGGGTTGCTCACATAAATATCAGACAATCTGGTCTTGTTGGAAAGGAGACTTGAATGCTCTTTAATCTTGATTGGGGGGGATTTTACCTCACCACATTTACCCATGCTGCCCAAGGGGAGGAGCTGATCACACCCGAGGTTTCTGCAATGTGTGATCTGTGATTGTTTTCATTGGTGTGACTCGATTTGTATAAGATGCGCTGCCGGTGATGATGCCATGTTCACTTGTTTTCAAACCAAAAAAAGATAATCCAAATTATACGATTTATAAAAAAAAAAAACATTAAATGATACTTAACTAAAAAAAATGAAGAGAGTTAGAGATGTAAATAATGAAACCAAGGTACATTTGTAAGGCATAATCATGGAGTGATCATATTTTAAAGAGTCATAGAAAGTGGAACCTAAATTGAAAATCCACTGATATTCACTGACACTGAGCAAGTTAAAACGAGTATTTGAGTGGTATGGAATGGAGAATGAAAGATGGGCACATGAATATTTAATAATTGGAAGTTGAAAAGTGGTGTATTTAGGAAGTCCGATTAAAGAGAACAGCAGTCAGTAAGAGGAGAAGGAACAAGTGGTAAGAGCAGTTGTTTCAGGGAAAAGAACCATTAAACTTGAAGCCATTTGGCCGTTGAGATGGCAGTATGACGATAGCAAGAAAGAAAGAGGTATATGATGAAGCAGGAAAAACAGTCATTGGCAATGTCAAGAGGTCTGGCTTTTAAATGAAAGTGCCTCCTAGCCAAGGTTAGGCATTCAACAAGTCATCATACTTACACTTTGTCACTCATTGTAGCAGTCGTCTGACCATGTATCCACCCACTGACTCATAATTGCTTTTATCCACGTACACAAGCACAATAAATGCACACACAAACTCAACAACAAATGCCAGATAAATTAAAACAATAAAAGTAGAAAAAAAAATTCTGCTACCTAAACATGTCATGCACATGCTTGCAATAACAAATAAAATGAAAAATAGCAGCAGGTGGCCATCTTGCAATGGTATTGTACATGGTGTTTTGTTGTTTTGAAGTTCCAGCCACGTTCAGAACCAATGTGTTGTCCATCTTTGGATGATAAGACAGTGAAACTAGAGATAATACTATTCCATGATGGTGACCTGTTCTAAAGGATGGGCCTTCGAAGGATACAGTGCACTGCAGATTAAGTAAACGGAAAACAAGCATCTAGTTAGCACTCTCTGGGGAGCTATACGGTGCTCTAAAGTAATGAACATTTAAAAATGAGAAGGAAATAAATGAGAGGAAAAATGAGAACTTTATATAACAGATCAGAATTATGGCATCTGACATAATGTTTCCCAATATATCAATCATGCCTATAGTCTTTACCATTGACTTATGATCATTACCAACACAGACCTTCTGTACTGAGCATAAGCCTTCCCAAAAGACAACAATCATGTATTCAGTAATAACATTACAAATATGTTGAAATTATAGTTATCAGAACCTTATAGAATCCCTCCTAAAAGTGCCTGATAACGGTTATGTCAGGACTACTGATTTTCTCAAAATGTTTAATAAAAATACATCAAACCTATGAAATCTGACATAACATTTCCCAATGAACCAATAAGTCCTATAACCTTTATCATTGGCTTGACACTATAACAAACACAGGCCTAATGAGGTGCACAAATGCTAGCAACCATCAGGCATACAGTTATAAAATTACAAATATGTACAAAATACAGTTGGGAAAAAATGCACAGTCCAAATGGGCCTAACAAGGATTATCACAATAAAAATCCTCTACCTCCAGGGTTTGTCACAGGGAATGACAAACACCAAACCCCTGACTACTGTAGCAGTCTCGAGATTTCATTTAACAAAATACCTGTCTACTGGCTGTAGGACAGCAAAATAACAATCTACTGTTAGAGGTCTATTGGTCTTAAGAAATGCTTTTCACAATAAATAAGCCACGTCTACTGCCTTTGTCACAAAGTTTTATAATAAAGAGATCAGACCTATGGCTAAAGACATAACGTTTTCCAGGAAACCAATCATACATGTACCTTTTATCATTGGTATGCCGACATAAACATCTCAGCCCAGTTGTATTGAGCATAAGCTTTCCAACCATCAGACACAGAGCCACAAAATTAGAAATGCAAACAATATTACAGTTGGCAAAGCAAAACATTAGGTGGCCGATTACGATGGTGGTGAGATCGCCACTGACAGCCCGTCGGTGGCGGTCTCACCGCTATCAAAGACAGGTTACCTGCCCGCCATATTACAATGGCAGGTGGTGTGGTGGCGGTCGGAAACACCAACCGCCACGCATCCGACGGGCTCCTTGAGCCCGCCGGTGTGGCGGAGGACCTCGCAATCCCTGCAATGGTGGCGGTGCCTACCAGGCACCGCCGTAGGGATAACGATGTCGCTCCCCACCAGGCATTTCATGGCGGTTCACCCGCCATGGAAAGGCTGGCGGAAATGGATATTGGGGGCTCGTACCAGGCCGAACCTTCTCCCCGGGCCCTCCGACATGGGCCCTGGGGGGCACCCATGGTGCCCCCCTTCATATCCCTGCACCATGTGGCAGGCACCGCATGGTGCCTGCCACGTAGTGCAGGAATATGTTCCCTGTCTATTTCTTGTACTGTGGCGTGTGCTGCAGCACACAGCACCTGCCACAATACAAGAGATAGGCACTGCGACCGCCTTGGAGGCG
The DNA here is from genome assembly GCA_963921515.1 of Calotriton arnoldi. NCBI lineage: Eukaryota > Metazoa > Chordata > Amphibia > Caudata > Salamandridae > Calotriton > Calotriton arnoldi. The sequence continues at coordinate 79,955 of CAWUFW010018088.1, forward strand.
GTCGCATTGTAATAAGGTTGATGGGACCGCCGACGGCAAGTCGGGTGGTCCTGTTGTCCGATAGGGTGGCAGGCGAATGTAATCACCCCCTAGGTCTCTTAAGAGGACCTAACAAGGATTTTAACAGTGAAAATCTTCCATCACCATGGTTTGTCAGTGGGGGTAGTCAACACTAAGTACATTGCCTACTACGGTAATCTGTGAGAGTCCATGCAACAAAATACCTCTCTGCAGATTTTAATAGAGAAATAGCAATCCACCCACAAATGCCTATGGACTTTACCATATCTGTGAAGAAAGTGGTTTATTATATGGTATGGTTGTAAGACCTCACTGTGTAATAAACAAACTACATGTGTGGGTCCAGTCAGATTTGTTTGAAAAAACCTTAGCCAACCCTGGGTAGCTGTGGCTCTAAGAAGTCAGGATTTATCAAAGCTGCAAGGAAAAAGCATTAAGAAGTACCACGTCTGCGTGCCGCCATCTTGAGGTTGGTAGGTGCTCCCTTAGCGAGGCAGAGCCGGAGCTAATGATAACGAGGAATGCAGAACTGTGTGGAGCAAGTCGGTTGAGCACGTTTGTGCCTGAAGCCATTCGGTGCAGCGTTAGACGATGATTAAGAAAACTACAAGGCGGTAATGTGACTTTGTGTTGCCACGAGTTTTAGTGCATCAAGGAGTTTCGGAAAGGCAGCGATTTGACTTGGGGATCACATCGATTCCGCGCTCCGTAAAAGAATTCCAATCAAGATTGAACTGGCTGAAGCTTTATGCTTGTGGTTCTTCGCCTAATATATATCTGGGCCTATACTACTGGATCAAGGTCACATCCTTTGAAAATCCACAGACCGATCTGGTCATCTTTCCGTTGCTGGATTATGTGTTTGTGTTAAATACCTCAATAGGTTGATTGAGTGTCCCACGCCATCTAATTCATGGTTTATGACTTGCCCTGAGGAAGGTGTGGCCCGGGAGTAGGGTCTTCACCGAAACGCGCGTCGGCGTTGGTCTTTCTAAACCCTGAAGAGATTTTCTATCCTCTATTTGGACCAGCGTATCAGAACATTTATTTACCTTGCTGGTCCATTTTTAATTTTGGATGACTTTTTATGTATGTTAGTTGGATGAAAGGAGCTCATGAGAATTGTATGAGTGTGTATGTATGAATGAAGATTGGTTGTTGGGGTACTTCATTCATTGCAATTCTTCCACTGTTTTTTAACTATATGTTTAAAAAAATTTTTTTTGTGTAATCTAAAATCAAATGTTATGACATTTTTTGATATTTTGATAATAAAAAGACAAAACTATTCATTGTATCTATGGTGGTTTTCTCAATGCTTGCACGGGATTGCCTTGTTTAATTAATCAATACAGGACTCCTTTGTGGGCCTTTATAATCCTTGAACGGGTGGGTAGTTCTTTCCCTTTGTACTGTTCACATGATCCCCTATTTTACCCACCCTCATCTCTTGTAGGGGTCCCTCCTTTTCCTAGTCTCTTACTGCTCGTGCCTTCTCGCCCCCCTGCCCCCGCCCGCACTCCCGTTTGCAATGCAATAGGTCTCGCGTAAATGCGAGTCCTATTGCATTGCAAATGCTTGTTTTTCCATCTCACCACTCAACGCCGTACATCACACCTAGCCAATCAGAATCCAAGGCCTCAAAATGCCTCTCTTAGCATCAGTCACAGGAGGGCGGTGGTTGAGGCTGGAACTGCGCAGGTGCGTTGACGTACGGTCATGTGAGTCTCCAGTTCCGATGTACGCGGTGCTTCCTAGTTGCTCCTCTAACCTAAATCCAAAGAGGTGCTAAGAGAGGCCTGAGGGCGGACAGCGGTGCCTGGACCAGCGGGATCGGAGGTCGGCACCATGCCGCTCTTCGGATCCAACCCCTTCGATCAGGATGTCGGTGAGTGGGTGCGGCGGACATTGGTCTTCCAGCCTGACTTTGGCTCCGGACACCTGACAGGCAGAGGCTGGGGACCCTGGACATGACTATCCGATGTCCACAGTTTCCCGGAAGTGACTGTCCCAAGTAGCAAGGAATTAGTAGCTCCGTGACCCACCTCGTACCAGGAAGGGCCCTGTCATTAGCACAACAGGTCCATCCTTGTTTACTGCTGTTGTGAACTTGGGCCCCTCCTTCACAAATACCCCCATGGTGGAAACGTACATACCCTAAGCCCCCAGTAAGTACGCCATGAAAACCCATTCACAGAACACAGTAAGAAACACAAAGTTTCGACGGTTGAGTAAAAAGAGCACTGCTGCCGAAGAGTAGTAACATGAAAGTGCCAGCACTGCCAGAAAAACAGTGAAACAGCAGAAGCGCTTGCGAATAGTACTATTGCAGCACTTCCACCAGGAAGTATTAAAGTGACAGGTCTCAGTTGGGATTGAAAGATAGACACTCGCACAAAGCTTAAAGAAGCACTTTTTTCACACCGTTGTATTACAACAGCAGCAGTAATAGAGTAACAAGCAGGAGTGCTGGCAGAGACAACCACTGAAACATCACTAACACTTCCAGCTAGTGCAACTACCGTAGCGGCATTGCCATAGAGTACAGTTAAAGCAGCAGTGCTGCCAGCGGGTATCACTACAGCACCATCACAGCCATAAAGCATTATTACAGCTGTAATGTTAAAGTTCTAAAATAGCGGTACTGCAAGAGGATCATTGCGGGAAATATAGATCTAATTAACATAGTAAATGCAGTGGTACCTATATTTATTATTATTATGTTTTTTTATAGTAATAGCTAAGTGACGACCCTGTAGGGCAGTAATATTGAGATGGTAACCCTGCTGTCAAGCAGCGTTAGAGCTGCAGCCCTACAATTGAGTATTACTAATGTGACGCACTTTGCAGCCGACTAGTATTAAAGACTTAGCTTTGCTTGTGAGGTGTATCAAATGGGCAGTCCTACTGGTGAGTAGTGCTGGAGCTGTAGCCCAACAGGAAATGATACTGAGACAGCAGCCCCACTTGCTGATATTGTTGCCACACTAAAGTATACAAAAAAGTGATGGATGGAAGGTTCCAATTAATTTCAGCCACTGACGCCTGCGTTAAAAAAATACCCCCTTTAAATCTACCACAATATTAGAGAATGTTCCTTCTTCAACCTGAGCGATAAAGCTCTTAAAGACACCATGTGAGTATATCGAGGTTGTGTAGATGGTGTCCCCATTTGAAAGCATCTACATAAGGCAACAGTGAACGGTAATGCTGGAAGATTAGCGCAAAAGGGCACTATTTTCTTTAATGAATTTCTCCTACTGCAGGCACTACATCCTTTCCTGTAACAATCATCGCGCCATGCGTGCTTTCACGGGGCGCTTTTACAAAAAAAAGCATTTGTTTTTCAACTTTTGCTTTTTAACTAATGTTTTTTTTGGCAAAATCGCCCCATACTGCGCTTTCACTTTAATAGCGGCCGCGGACCTTTCTTTACACACAGCTCGTCTAAAGAAAGGGGCGTGGCCTCTGTTAATGTGAAAGCGCAGCATGGGGCGCTTGTAAACAACAAGCATTTGCAATGCAATAGGTCTCGCATTTTAGAATCTTTGACCTATTGGTATTGTAAATGACAATGCCTTTTATTATTGCAGGTTTTTTAAAGACATAAATAAAAGGCATTGACATTTACAATGCCAATAGCTCAAAATCTCGCAATTGCGAGACCTATTGCATTGCAAATGCTTGTTTCAATGGGAGCCTGTGTTCTCGTTCGGAACACAGGCTCCCATTGAACAGACGCAGCCGCTGCAGGTAAGAGCGGTGGGGCGGTGGGGCCGGCTGGGGGGGATTCCGAGAGACGACCACAAGGGAAAATTAAATAAATAAATAATTTTCCCTCGTGGTCGTCTCTTGAAATCCCCCCCCAGCCGGCCCCACCGCTCTTACCGGCAGCAGCCGAGGCTGCCAGTGAAGTCAATGCAAGTCCGACCGAACGATGTTGGGAAGCATCGTAATCAGTCGTTCGGACTCGCACAACCCGATTAGTTAGGAAACGATTCCGAGACCGATTTGTTCGGAACAGTTTCCGAACGACATCATAATCGGCCCCTATGTGGGGTTTTTACTTTCAGGACAAGTAAAAAAACGTTCTACTTTTCAATATACAGCACCCTGCCTTAGGGCTCCTTAGGCATGCCTTAGGGGTGACATATATATTAAAAGTAAGGTTTTGGCATTGCCATTGCTTTAAATGGCAAAGTTGAGTTAGCAGCTTAAAACTGCTCTCCCTGTCTGCAATGGTGGGCTGGGAGTCACACATTGCTTTATCACACTTGCGGTGGCACCATAAGAGCTGCAGTCCATGAGCGACATTTTAACTTACCTGCCCTGGCAAAATATACTAAGTACTTAAAAGTAAGCTAACTTATGCCAATTGTGGATGAACCAATTAGCCATATACCTTTTAAGGGTCAGAGCAATGGCACTGGTGTCTGTTCAGCAGACCTCAGTGCACCTTCAGAGTCGGAAAACTAGCAGAAGAGTATAAAAACTTGGAGGTGACCATGCAAGAAGAGGCATTACCTCAACGTCCCTCCCTCTCCCTAATTCAGGACACAGGAGACTTCCTTGCCTCTGTCAGACACCAATCATCAAGCTCCACTCTTAATAAAAACCCTTCTCTCCGCTGCCTCCTCCTGTTCTTTTTTGTCTGCGGTAAGATACCTGCTGTTCCTCGGGGCCATTGTGTGGTGGTGTTGCTGGAGACGGGGATTCCTTGCAGCCTCTGTCAGCCGAGGTCGCGCTTCCTGGTTCTACTGCACGTCAGTGGTAGGGAAGCTGGTGCAGTACGTCATGACGGAGTCCGGCGGTCCTCAGCGGCTGGGACTGTTCTTCTGGGTGGGGTGTTCTTGAGGTTTGTGGTCTGCTCGGGGAGAATAGTTTTCATCCAGACAGCTTCTAGGTGGTAAGTGGCGGTGTTTGGGACATATTTATGCAATTTTTCAGGATAGTCTTACTATTTCCTTATTGGTAGTTTTTACTTCATGAGCACTGTGTTGACTGGTGGCTTTTCAGGACTGGTTACCTTGTTTTCAGGGATGGGTTCCATGGGTTCCTTGTCCAGTTGCATAAATGGTGAGCAAGAGGACTGCATGTGTTATCCACTACTTCTGAGGGTTCTATTCCTTCAAAGAAACCAAATAAGAACAAGGGTTCTTCTCCAGGGAATAGGCCTCTCATGTCTAAGGAGGAGATTCAAGACATGGTTGAGGCGAATATATGACGTTGCAAAGCATACCATTACAACGCCTACCTTTCCATTGCAATTTTTACAACGCAACTACCATTACAACGCATGTTTTTACAACGCATGATAATAGGATTATATAGAAACTACCATTACAACGCATATATTCATAACGCATACTATTACAACGCATACCATTATAACACATATTAAATATCCTATTATAAATTACAGAAAATTGTCTTTATTTTTTGTAACCCACCTCTTGGAACGGGATGCAAGGGAAACAGAGGTTTTGGGTGGGGGAGTCTTTTAATACCCATGTACTAATTTTAATATTTGTGCATTAATTTTAATACCTGTGTAATAATTATTATATATTTAAAAAATATAGATAAATATATATATCTGAGATTTATGTGTACATACAAAACATTTTTAACAAGAAAAACACTTCAGTCAGTGGCAGAAGCAGCCTCTACATATGAGGCATACAAGCAAAAAAAACATGTCTTTCCACTATTTCCATTGCAGCAGCCGACCCATCATCTACTCAAAATGGCTGCCATTGTGAAACGGAACATATAAACCAACATTTCACACAGCACATAATAAATATACATTCTGTCAGGTTCTAATTGACGCTGAAAAATCGTTTTCAAATTTTCGTTTACTCCTAAAAAACATATAAATGCAGCTGACCACCATTTTGTGCTCAGTGGTGCACTGACTTCCATGGTGACCACACGTAGCTGGAGTAAGAGTGGACAACTAAGACTTTGCTGTTCAAACACTGCCATATACTGACCAAAGTAAGGGGTGATTAGGATGGCGGGCGGATCGCCACCGCCGGCCCGGCATTGGCGATCCGCCCGCCATCCCAACCCGAATGACCCCCCGCCATTTTATTATGGCGGGGGTATCGCGGCGGACGCAAAGTGCGTCCGCCGCTTTTCCGCCGGTCGGCAATCATTCCGATTGCCGGCCGGGCGGACTTGGGCCTCATTATGGTGGCGGTGCCTAGCAGGCACCGCCATCCATATTAGGATGCTGGGTTTCAAAGGCCTTTCCATGGCGGCGAAAGGCTGGCGGGTATTTGCAATGGCGGCCCGTTGCGGGCCCCGTGGGGTGTGGGGGGGTGCACTTGGGGGGTACCCATGGTACCCCCTCCATTCCCATGCACAAGGTGGCAGGCACCGCGTGGTGCCTGCCACGTTGTGCATGGGAATGCACAACATGGCAATTTGGCATTGCGGCGGGTGCTGCTGTAAGCAGCACCTGCCGCAATGTCAAAGATGCGGAATGCGACCGCCAGGGTGGCGGTCGCAACCTAATTAGCGGTGCGGGACCGCCGCACGTCTGGCGGCCGGTCCCAGCACCGCAAGGATAATCACCCCCTAAGTGTAAGGTTAAAACGAAACAGCTTCTTAATTAGATCAATTAAATGATATACCTAATTTTTTTTAAATTTGTACACAGAACTTGAAAAACAGCCCCAGCAGGAGAATACATATTTACTTTAGAAAGTAAGTGAATTTGAAACTACATATAAGTTTAATTTTAAACCCAAATGAAAAATCTACTGTAAGTATACTGTAAAATATATTTTATACCAACCAAATTATACTTTCAGCTTTACATTTTTAAAATTTTGTTATGAAGGTTCAAGTCAGTTATATAGGTCAAAATTGCTAGTGTAACTATACCGGATACTAGCCTCAAAAAAGATGCTGGTCAGGGCTGGGCGCCAAAATTACTATTCTAACTCTTCAGGTACTTCCCTCAAGGAAGGTGCTGGTCAGTGGTGGGGGTCTAAATTGCTAAACTATCTCCACCGGGTGGTTACCTCAGGAGAGGTGCTGGTCAGTGGTGGGCAGCAAAATTAATATTCTCACTCCGCCAGGTGGTTACCTCAGGGAAGGTGCTGGTCAATGGTCGGGGACAAAATTACTATTCTGACTCCACAGGGTGCTTGCCTCAGGGAAGCTGCTGTAAAGTGATGTGGGACAAAAATACTATTCTAACTCCACAGGGTGGTTGCCTCAGGGAAGGTGCTGGTCAGTGTTGGGGGGCAAAATTACTATTCTAACTCCGCAGGGCGCTTATCTCAGGGAAGGTGCTTGTTAGAGGTGGTGATCAAAATAACTATTCTAACTCCGCAAGATCCTTGCCTCAGGGATGGAGATGGTTAGTGGTGGGGGGCAAAATTACTATTCTAACTCTGCAGGGTGCTTACCTCAGGGAAGGTGCTGGTTAGTGGTAAGGGGCAAATTACTATACTAACTCCACAGGATGCTTGCCTCAGGGAAGGTGCTGGTCACTGTTGTGGGGGCAAAATTAATATTCTAACTCCGCGGGGTGCTTACCTCAGGGAAGGTGCTAGTTAGTGGTAGGGGGCAAAATAACTATTCTAACTTCACAGGATGCTGCCTCAGGGAAAGTGCAGGTTAGTGGTTTTGAGCAAAATAACTATTCTAACTCCGCAGGATGCTTGCCTCAGGGAAGGTGCTAGTCACTGTTGGGGGTAAAATTAGTATTCTAACGGTGCAGGGTGCCTAACTCAGAGAAGGTGCTGGATAGTGGTGGTGTGCAAAAAAAACATTCAAACTCCGCAGGATGCTTTCTTCAGGGAAGGTTCTGGTCACTGTTGGGGGCAAAATTAGTATTCTAACTGCACAGAGTGCGTACATCAGGTAAGGTGATCGTTAGTGGTGGGGCCCAAATTACCATTCTAACTACAATGGGTGGTAGCCTCAGGGTGCTGGTCAGTGGTAGGGGGCAGTTGATCAATTCTTGCTTTAATAAATGTAAACAATAAAAAATGAAACCTACAGTCATTTTTTTTTGCACAGCTTAATTAAACAGAAAACCATCATCTGGACTGCAAAACATCATCTCCAGCAGTACTTCGACAACCAAAAGGCTTTTCACAGGTAAATTAGTTGAAAAACCTAATGTTGCAACATAAACATTTCTTTTTACAAAGCCAAAAGCTAAGCACACATCAATCATTAAAAATCCACTATTTCTTTTAGACCTTCCCAACATCACCAAGAAAGGAGAAAAGTGAAATTCACAAAAACAGCCAAAGAAACAATTTTATACCAGCAAAAAGACAAACAAACAACCAAAGGTACCTTACTGAGGTGAGTCAATCAAGTTTAACTAAATAAAATGCCTCTTTTTCTTTCAACAGGAATCAACTACAAACCATATTCGAAATTCACAGCTTGCAAAATCCAAATCAAACAATATAACAAAGAATGTTCTTCAAAAACTCAATTGAGAACTAAGGGGTCATTACGATGGTGGAACGATCGCCACCGCCGGGCCGGCGGTGGCGATCGTTCCGCCACCATATTGAGATTTACCCACAGCCATATTAGGATGGCGGTGGGTATCGCGGGCGGACGGAAAGTCCGTCCGCCACTTTTCCGCCAGTGGCAATCACGCCGATTGCCTGGCGGGTGGAGCATGGCCACTAATATGGTGGTGGTGCCTAGCAGGCACCGTCCGCCATATTAGGATGTGTGTGGCCATGCGCCTTTCCATGGCGGCGATGCCATTGGGTTTGGGGGTCCGTTGCGGGCCCCCCTTGTGTGGGGGGGGTGTCGCTGCACTGGGGGTACCCATGGTACCCCCCTGCATTTCCATGCACCAAGTGCGAGGCACCGCATTTTGCCCGCCACGCGGTGCAGGGAAATGTGGTGCAAGCACTTTCAACATTGCGGACGGTGCTGCAGCCAGCAGCACCGCCCACAATGTTGAAAGCCCTGGATGCGCCCGCCAGTATGGCGGGCGCATCCTAATTGCAGTGGTGGGACCGCCGCATGTCTGGCGGGCGGTCCAATCACCGCTACAGTGGCGTGCGGACCAAGTCCGCCCGCCATCGTAATCAGCCCCTAAATAACTAATAACAAGTTTTTTGCAGGTTCAAAACAATGAACAATATCAAATTCCAAAAGCACATGTTAACAGCAATACGTTGTATAAAAATCTTTTCTGAAATGTCACTAGTCAAAGATGTATAACTAACAAATTTTTCTTTACAGATTAAACGTTCATTTAAAAACATATAACACAAAAAACTCTATTTCTCCTTTCTTTTACAGACATTTCTAAAATGGCATCAGGAAGACAAGCCACTTATATCAAATCCCAAAGAGGAAACAGACTCCTGAAACACGCTGTCTACCTTTATTGTAAGGAGAGACTAACTGAGCCCAGGAGTCATTGGAGGTGTGTGCAACATTGCTCATCCCATTGCAAAGGCAGAGGGGTTACTCTAGGGGACACTGTTGAAAGGACCACAGAGCATAACCACTCTGCCTCTGCAATGGAGATTGAGGTTAGAGAAAACATAAATCAAATGAAACACACAGCATCCACCTCCAATGAATCCTGTGGAGCAATTTTGAGGGAAGTATCACAACACATTGCTATGCATGTAACAGGTTCTATGCCTACTATCCCAAATTTATGACAAATTATAAAGCGAAAAAAACAGGCAAGTAACCCCCAAAGTGTAACACCTCAAATATACTCTGATATTACCATTCATCCTGAACTAACTGTCACTGTTACTAATGAAACCTTTCTATTGCATGACAACAAAAACCCTCAAAAAAGAATACTAATCTTTAGCACACCCCAGACCTTGTAAAAGTGGAGACTAGTGATATTTGGATGATGGATGGGACGTTTAAATCCACACCCCATCCATTTACCCAAATATACACTATTCATGCCCATTCATTAATAACAATGTAGTTCCCTTAGTGTACACTTTACTCCCTGATAAGCAATCCTCAACACACACTGAATTATTAACAGTGCTAAAATCTAAAACACAAAACAAAAGTCCTAGAAAAGTGATAATTGATTTTGAATTATCAATGATTAACACCATAACTAAAATGTGTCCCGAAACCCAAATTCAAGGATTCTTTTTCACTTTCCACAGGCATATTGGCAAAAAATTCAAAAAACATTCTTAGTTGAGGATTACATATCAGAAAGTAAACTGCAATTTGAATTGAAAATACCAACAGCATTGTGCTTTGTTCGTCCTGACTGTGTGGATGAGTACTACACATCAATTAATGAATCAGACTATTTTACTACAAACAAAGACAAATTGAGCACCCTACTAAATTACTTCAAACACACTTGGATTGGCCATCTAAGCAGGTCGGGTCGCAGAAAGAATCCGAGGTTTCCTGTCAAGTGTTGGAACTGTTATACAACCTGCTTAGAGGGAGGAGCCAAGACCTATAATGCCATAGAGGGATGGCACAACTCCTTCAATCAATCAATTGGAAAACCACACCCTAACTTTTTTTATGAAATTTTGAAGAAGGAGCAAAGTTTCCAAGAAATGAGAATAGCGCAATCATTGACTGGTAGTCTGAACCTACAAATTTTAAAAAAGAACAAAAGAAATGTCCAACAGACTATTGGAACAAATCCAACAGTTTTCATTGATGGTGGCTTCAGACTACTTAGACACTATTGCACACATACTACATTTCTAACTATCACTAACACCTATTCTATCTTACATGCCTGTTTTGCAATGTTTTTAATTAAATGAAATTGGATTTTTTTCCAAATTTGTTTTTACAAACATTAGAAAAAACGGGATCCTACCTTCAGTTGTCTTCCTTCTTTGACTCTTGTTCTTCTATAAAAATCCAAACTCCAGCAAGAGTCTGCAGCACCCCAAATATCCAAACTGTGTAACCATAATCCACAATCCAATTCAAAGCACGTGCATAAGTATCGACTAAAGTCACAGATTGGCATAGCCATTTTTATCTGCAATTCAAATGCTGCATATAAATCTGTGTAAACTTTAAAAAAGCATCCCAAAAAAAGTCCAGAAAAAGTCAAAATAATTGGCAAAAAACACAACAAATCCATCGTTGCAAACCTCTTTCCATCGATTTTCTTTCCACGGTGTGTAAAAAAATAAAAACCCAAACTTTGAAATGCTTAAAAGACAATCATATAGCAAAACAAAAATTTACAAAAATACTCCAAATTGTCCAGAAGTTTCGTTCTGGTGATCCATGCCATTTGTGTACTCCAAAATTGCAGGTGGTCGAAGATCCATGAAACCGCTTGTCTTTTAAAAAAGAACGCGACGCAGGCACAAATGTTTAAAAGAAAATGCTTATTTTACACTTTGGTTTAAAAGAAATATAAATACTTCTGTCCACAGATTTCCCATTTTTATAAACCAACAGTGTAAAAAAAAAACAATCACCCCGACGTGAGGGTACAACTGCTACCTGCATAGGAATAAAATTGTTGGTAAAAACATAAAAACACACTTCTAAATACTTCATCTATCTAACGTCCTCCCTCCACTCTCCTTACATTAAAGTATGCCAGCCACGATGTCTATTAAAAAAATAAAGTTTGTCTTACCTGACCACAGCTCTTTCTTGCATACGATCTTGACCGCAACGCTCCACTGACTGTAGAAACAAACGCTCAACCGCGTACGCCATCTGTAAAAGGAAAAAGGAAAAAAGGACAATTTCAACCATTGGATACAATTGGAAACCGTGGGAAACATTTTAAAAATGTGTTTTGAACATGTAAATGTACATCTTTGTTATATTTTTGTAAAATAATATATACATTTACATGTGTGTAAGTTTATTAAAAAAATTCTAAGTCAGACCTTTATATTTAAAAAAAAAAACATTAATAATAAAAAATTCTTTTAAGTGTCCTATTTATTTTCTTTTTATACAAAATTTTAAAAAAATGAATGTTAATTGTTATATGTTATACTACTTTATTTTAAAAAGTTGCTGTGTACATACAACCCGTTTTAGCTATTTTGTTTTTACAATTAATGACTTATCAAATAATTTATATAAAATAATATTTTAAAAGAACTACTGTCCCCATCTTTAAAACTCTTTTTTAATATGTTAAAATACTACATTTGCAATAATAAATGTTATTGAATTAAAAAAATTTTTTTATTGTAATATAACTTTAAAATTAGTAATAATGGGTAACAAATGAATACCTAGGTATTAAAATGAATATCCAAGTATTACCCACCCAAACCTCATATTTCCCTGGCATCCCATGCAAGAGAAAAAGTGGCAAACCCTTTAAAAAGTTTTAAAATTAATTTTGAAATTAGTTTAAAATGAGTAATAAAGCAATAAAAAATAATACTCCGGTATTAAAATGAATACCCAAATATTAATACACTTCCCCACCCCGAAACCCTATTTCCCTGGCATTCTATGCCAGAGACAAAGGGGTCGATTCCGATTCGGGCCGAAAATTTCTCCGACCGAGCCGGACCCGGAGAGATTTCCGACCGAATCGGACCCGTGCAGTCCGACCGAACGAGTACGATGCGTCCGTATGTTATCGGACTCGAGTCGGTCGGACTCCCATTGAAGTCAATGGGAGCCGGTCGTACAACGCGTACGCGGGCTCCCATTGACTCAATGGGTGCGAGTCGGACAAGGGCGCCCCCTACAGCGGGTACGCGGTGAAGCGATTCGCGCCGTACACGCACAGGTAGGGGGGATCCATGGGTCCCCCCTGTGTGCGACTCGCGCGGCTATGCGTACAGGGGGGTCCGACACGGACCCCCAAAGTACGGCTCCGACAGCTCTTACGAGCCGGAGTGCGCGGCTCGGTCGGACTGCTCGCGGCGCGCATCGTACTTACCCGGCCGGGAAACGTCTCCATTCCGCGGTGCGAGTCGAGTCCGAGCGAGTCGGTCGGAGCGGTTCGAGCCGGGAGCGAGTCGGTCGGAGCGGTCGGGACGCCCGGACGAGTCGGTCGGCGATTTCGCATCGTACTCGCTCGGCCGGACCCGCGTACGGTTCGGTCGGGAAACAGGGCTCCGAATCGGATCCGGTAAAGCCGAATCCGATTCGGAGCCCTACCGGCCGAGATCGGAATCGGCCCCAAAGTGTCAAATCCCTTTAAAAAAAGTTAAAATTAATTTTGAAATTAGTTTAAAATTAGAAAGAAAGCTCAAAAATAATAACACTCGGCATTAAAATTAATACCCAAGTATTAAAACACTTCCCTGCCCAAAAACCCTATTTCTCTGGCATCCCATGCCTGTGAAAAGGTGTCAACCCTTTTAATATTTTTTAAATTCATTTAGCAATTTCTTTTTAAATATTATTATAAAATTAGACCTAAATCTAAAAAAAAATAATACCTGGGTTTTAAAATGAATACCCAAGTATTAATACACTTCCCACCCAAAACTCCTATTTTCCTGGCATCCCATGCCAGAGAAAAAGTGTCAAACCCTTTTAACATTTTTAAAAAGTGATTTGGAAATTAGTTTAAAATTAGTAATAAAGCAAACAAATTAATACTCAGGCATTAAAATTCATACCAAATATTAATACACTTCCCCACCCAAAACCCCTATTTCCCTGGCATCCCGTGCCAGAAAAAAAGGTGTCAAACCCTCTTAAAATGCATTTTAATTTATTTTAAAATTAGCAGCAAAGCTTACAAAATTAATACCCAGGTATTAAAATTTATGCCAATTTATGAATACACTTCCCCACCCAAAATCCCTATTTCCCTGGAATTCAATGACAGAGAAAAGGTGTCAACCCTTTTAAAAATGTTTAAAATTTATTTAGCAATTTTTTAATAAAATTAATATAATTTAAAATTAGACATATTTGTAAAGAAATTAATGCCCATGTATCAATACACTTCCCACCCAAAACCCCTATTTTCCTGACATCCCATGCCAAAGACAAAGGGGCCGATTCCGATTCGGGCAGGAAATCTCTACGACCGAGCCGGACCCGGAGAGATTTTCGACCGAATCGGACCCTAGCAGCCCGACCGAACGAGTACGATGCGTCCGTATGCCATCGGACTCGATTCGGTCGGACTCCCATTGAAGTCAATGGGAGCCGGTCGTACAACGCGTACGCGGGCTCGCATTGACTCAATGGGTGCGAGGCGAACAAGGGCGCCCCCTACAGCGGGTACGCGTCGAAGCGTCGCGCGCCGTACATGCACAGGTAGGGGGGACCCATGGGTCCCCCCTGTGTGCGACTCGCACGGCTACGCGTACAGGGGGGTCCGACACAGACCCCCAAAGTGCGGCTCCGACTGCTCTTTGGAGCCGGACTGCGCGAGTCGGTCGGACTGCTCGAGGCGCGCATCGTACTTGCCTGGCTAGTCTCCATTGCGCGGTGCGAGTCGTGTCCATGCCAGTCGGTCGGAGCGGTTGGGTCCCGCGAACGAGTTGGTCGGCGAATTCGCGTGCGCTCGCATCGTACTCGCTCGCCCGGACGCACGTACGAATCGGTCGGGAAAGAGGGCTCCGAATCGGATCCGGTAAAGCCAAATCCGATTCGGTGCCCTACCGGCCGAGATCGAAATCGACCCCAAAGTGTCAAATCCTCTTTTTGTTGTTTAAAAAATAATTTAACATTACTCAAAATTAAATATAAAGGTGAAATAAATTAATACTTAGGTATCGAAATTATTACCCGAGCATTAATACACCCCTCACCCAAAACCCCTATTTCACCAGCATCCCCTAAAAGAGAAAAAGTGTCACAAAGTATCAATTTTCAATATGAAAATTAAGAATTAAATTTAAAAAATAAGTAAACATTGAAAAGTAAGTACTTACCTAAACACTTACCTAAATTTGTTGTAATGGCATGCGTTGTAATAGCATGCTTTCTAATGGTAGTTTCTTTGTACTAGCTTGCGTTGTAATGGTAGTTTTGTTGTAATGGTTTCGTTGTAAATGCATAACGTTGTAATGCATGAGTTGTAATGGATGTTTCCCAGTTGAGGCTGCTGTGTATAAGGCTATGGACTCGCACTTTTCTCGAGGTACACGACCAGCTAAGTCTGCAGATGGGGTACCTGATGATGATTCTTCAGCTTCAGAGCTGGATTTTCCTTCTATATCTTCCTGAAAATATATGGGAAGAGAGGAGATGAAGAACATTCTCTCTCACATTCAAGTAAATCTTGGGTTTCCTCCATTCTAGTCTGAGGAAGAAGGCGGAGCTCCTTTTCCTCAGTATGTTAAGCCTTCCAGGTTAGCAATGCCCATGGCCCAATCAGAGACAACGGTGAGAGGAGAATGGAAGAAGGCTAAAAAGATCAAGGCTACTCGCTTTTTGTAGAAACCCTATTCGTTGTAAGGCAATGATGTTCTACCTAAGTAGGAGAAGCTGGACAAAATTTTGGTCATATTATTTGGAAACACGGCGATCAGTCCTGAAGACTGTACTCCAACTGATGCTACTGATGAGAAGGTGGACTCAAGACTCAGAAGGGCTTTTTCCGCCGAGAATCTTGCTGTAAAGGGAGTGTTTTACAGCCTATTCTGCCCAGTCTTTAGGTCGGGACTTTGAGAAGTTAGGGGCCTATTACGATGGCGGTCGGAAAACCTCCCCGACCGCCATGGTAGCGGGAAAAGACCGCCCGCATGGCCCTCGACATCACCGCCGGTCGAATTACGATGACCCGCGGTCGAAATCCGACCGCGGTGGTCTCATCGCGGGCCTTAACATTGCGGCAGTTGCTGCTGCCCGCAGCACCGCCGCAATGCCGAAAGGAGCATGTCCTGCATTTCCCTGCACTGCGTGGCAGGCACTGCACAGTGCCTGCCACCTGGTACAGGGAAATGTAGGAGGACCATGGGTACCCCCTGTGCACCCACACCCCCAAAACATTGGGGGCCCGCAACAGGCCCCGGAAGACAATCTCCACATGCCTTTCCATGGCGGTCTGACCGCTGAGGAAAGGCTGGCTACTGCCGGCATCATAATCGTGCCGGCGGAGCCTGCTCTGCACCGCCACCATTATCCCAGTCCTGCTCCGTCCGCCAGGCAGGAGTGCGGATGGCAACCGGCGGAAAAGCGGCGGTCGGAATTTCCCACCGCCGCGGTCACCACCGCCATCCTAATTTGACCTGCATTTTTCTGGCTTGCGATCGCGGGCGGATGTCCACCACCGGTCCGGCGGGCACCACCGCCGGCCCGGCAGTGGACATCCGACCGCCATCGTAATAGGCCCCTATGTTGTGGCTGTTCAGGATGGGTTCAAATGTTGGATCTGCTGGCTGTGATGGAGCTGCAAGACAGTTTATTGGTGGACATTTCTTCAGACATTATTAGATCATCTGCTATGTTGATGGGCACATTGATTCCGGCCAGGAGGAGCCTTTGGATGAGGCAATAAAGGGTGGATCCTGTTGAGAAGTCCTCCCTTCTTAAAATATGGTTTGAGGAAATTTCTTTTTTGCTAACCAGTGAATGAAATGATATCAAAGTCTTTTAAGGAGCGCAAGCATGTTATGCCCTATAAATTAGGTGCTTCTGGTGGAGAGGTTCCGGCAGGTCTTCTAGATAATCAATAAAGTGTGATCCTGTTCCTCTTTTTTTAAGAGAAAGAGAGTCCAACCTAGGCCTTTCTCCCCAAAGAAGGATGTTTCTAAGCAGAAACATGAACAAAGAGAGATCCTGACAATTATTGGTCACTCGACTTGCTTCCAGTAGGGGGCAGGATTCAGCATTTCCCCCAGACAAGGAAGGAGGATGTCATGGGTCATTGGGCCCTCAATATAATAAACAGAGATTATGCTATTGATTTTCTGGAATGTCCGCCAGAAACAGTAATCATTCATCCTTGGGTGCCTTCCGCCAGTCTAAAGCGTGCAGCTTTATCAGATGGAATTCAAAGCCTGCAATTGAAAATAGCCATTTGCAAAGTGCCAGAATCAGCGAATCGAGAACAGTGCATATTCCATTACCTTTTTGGTACAAAAAGCATCAGATGCATTTCGCCAAGTGCTAGATTTGAACTGGGTGAACTCTTGGATCCGGTCAGTATCTTTCCATATGGTCATGCTGCAGTACATCCTTCCTATTATTCATTCAGTAAATTTTTTTGAGTCTGTGGATCTTCAAGACACATATCTTCATGTTCTCATCAGACCATCTCATTAGAGGTTTCTTCAGTTCATGGTGGAGGGTAAGTATTTCCAGTTCTGCGTCCTTCCCTTTGGACCAAAATCCTCCCCAGGAGTCTTTACAATCGTTCTGGCTTCTTTGGTCTGACGGGATATTCATTCATCCTTAAAGAGATATTCATTCATCCTTACCTCAACGACTTGCTTATAAAGTCTCCAGAAAAAGTCCAGCTGCAGCATCATTTGGAGCGAGTCTTGACTGTCTTCCAGGATCATGGATTCCTCATAAATTGGGAGAAATCTTGCCACGTTTCTTCCCAAGATCTGGTGTTCATCAGAGCTTGTTTATGGACTCAGTTAGGCTTGGTGGCTTTGCCAGAAAAGAGACTTTGCGCTATTCAGGTGCAGGTGCAGAGTCTGCTTCGTCCTTTTCAGAATGGTTGTGAGTTCAGGGTAATTTGGCATCAAAACTTTTTCAGGGTACGTGGGCTAGATATGACCTGCACAAGTTTCTACAATCGAATATTTATAATTGGTTTCCGACTTCCCACAGTCTTTTCTTTTGGATCAGGATGACAGATCAGATTCAGACAGATCTGTCATGGTGGTTGGTTCGGAAGTATCTTTTGAAGGGTGTTTGAGGTGATGCCTTCACCTTAAGTGAGAAAGACCGGAACTGTTCACGTTAAAATTTGTAGCAGGTTTATTGTATAGCGTACAGATTAGAGACCTCACCCACAGAGTAACCACAAACAACTGCCAAACTTTGAATATAAACATTCTTCCTGCAGATACCCACATTCTGGATTCCCACATCATCCCCTGGCAACCAGAACTTCCAGAGAATACCAACTTCAGAACACCACAACATCTCCCCCTTTATAAAATCGAAGGACGAGGAGACAACAAAGAAATGTAAGATCAAAGAAAATAAAAGCATCACATCGTTCAATCAATTTAGTGAACTCAATCTAGTAAGCGAAGAGGGACCCTCGTAAAATGAAGAGGTCTCCTCTCTTCCTCTTGCGTTACCGAAACACCCGCACAACTTGTTTCTTGTGGTAGGCATTTGTCAATTCTGTTCAGATGCCATATCCTTTGGTCACTTGTTTTGACCGCATTGTTAAACAGCTTAATAATCTTTATGGGTTGACCAAACTTGGACTTACTCATTCCCTTTTTGGTAATTTGACCCTGACACAGTCACCAACACCCACAACTGTCCTCTTAACTGCTTTCCTCACATCATACCACAATTTTCTCTTTTACCTCTTCTTTATCTCCTTCTCCTTCCATCCACCTGTACCATCCACACCACCGTCAGCTTCCTTCCTTCTAGAAGTAACCCGCAACTGAACCACCTCTGTGTTGGCTGCTCTCCCTTTGAACAACCGAAAGGGGGCCACACCCGTAGAGGAATGTGGGGTAAATCTGTACTCTAGCACCTTTTTCTTCATAGCCTCTTCATAGTCATTACCAGAGACAACAGCCAATTGCATGGCTTCTTTAAGTACCTTTACGAACCTCTCCCCCACACCATTGCATTCGGGATGGTACAAAGCTGGCTTCCTATGCTTGATACCTCTCTCCTTTAAAAAATCTTCCACTACCCGCGAAGTGAACTGAACCCCATTATCGGACAATGTCGATTCAGGGAAACCTTCCCTTTCAAACAGATCCTCCAGAAAATTGATTACTGCACTTGATTCCACAGAGTTGACAACCTTTATCAGGCCATCTAGAGAACATATCCAGACAGACTAAGACATAGCGATCCTGAGACTTCAATTTGATCGGACCTAAAATATCCACAGCAATGTCAACCCACAGGCCACTAGCCTGCTCTCTGATCACCATGGGTTGTGTCCTGCACTTTAAAATTTTGTAACTGCATGCACATTGAGAGCAATCTTGCACAACTCTCTCTGTGTACATCCATAGCTGGCCACCTGTACGCCTCTCTGATCCTCTCCTTAGCTTTAGCAACGCCCATGTGACTTGCGTGAGCAAAAGACACAAGTTTGTTTCTCAAACATTCAGGAACCACCTACTTAATGCCACGTATTAGTAAACCACCTGTCACAGCCAACTCGTCTTTGACATGTCAAAATCCTTTGAGATTCTCCTCATAATCCTGTTTCTCTCCCCATCCTCCTTGTACCTTAGCCAGAACCTGATGCAAATTAAGATCGTTATCCAGGCTTTCCTTCCACAAATCTTCTGAAAGTAAACCATTACTAATGACACAGACATTTACCTCCTCATCAAACTCCTCTCCCGCAAAAAAGTCACAATCCTCAGATGAACTCGAATTCTCAGTACTTCCACACAGCCTTGTAAGACAATCCACCAAAATGTTCTTGGCACCAGGTAAGTATGAAACCTTAAATTCAAACTCTTGCAAGGCAACCACCCATTTTCTTATCCTATGAGACACAAAATCAACTTCTTTCTTTTCTAAAAACTTCTCTCAGAGGCTTGTGGTCAGAAATGACCTCAAAGCACTTGCCCCACAAGAATTTTTTAATTTAAGTTTGCGTACTTCCCAGTAAACACCCAGAGCCTCTTTTTTCAGCACCGAGTAATTACATTCAGCACCCCTCAAAGGTCTGGATATGATCAGAATCGTTTTCTCAGATCCATCCACCTTTTGCAATAGCACAGCACCTAAGCCTTTAGAACTTGCGTCTGTCATTACATATGAGACTTTGGAGGGATCAAAACTAGCCAAATTGGGAGCTTCATTCAAATGTTTCTTAATCTCATTAAACTCATTGCTACATGCTTGTCCCTACACGAATTCACATCCCTTTTTCAGTAAACCACGCAGGCATTCTGTTTTCTGCGCAAAGTTGGGAACAAACTTATTGTAAAATTCTGCCATTCCCAAAAATTTCACCAATTCATCCTTATTCTTGGGATAATTCAGATTGGAAATGGCATCAACCAACGAAGGCTTAGGCTTGATTCCCGACCCAGAGACCAAGTGCCCTAAATGTTCAATCTCACCAACATCAAATTAGCATTTGTCTGCCCTCAGAGTAAGGCCAGAAACTTGTACTTTTTCCAAGACAGCAGCCAATCTCTCATTATGCTTCCTTGAGATCAACCCCATAAAACAGGACATCTTCTTGATAAACTTAATCCCATCAATGTCCTTCAGAACACTTTCTATCACCCTCTGAAAAGCTGAAGCAGCGGAAATGAGTCCAAAAGGCATCCTGAGAAATTTGAAGGTCCCAAAAGGCGTGATGAAAGTTGTGAGATCTTGAGACGCTGGATGAAGTTTGACCTTATGGTAGGCTGAAGAAAGGTCCAATGTTGAAAAATGCTTTGCTCCACCCAAAGAAGACAAGATTTCGGTAATATTAGGGAGTGGATAATGGTCAACCACCACTGCCTTGTTCAGTTCCCTCAAATCAATGCAGAGTCTAGCCTCACCACTGGCTTTACGAACAATGACCACAGGAGAAATCCATTCAGTGGCTTCCACTTCCTGAATTATTGCATTCTTTAAAAGTTTGTCCAATTCATTTCTCTTATCCATAACCAACAACGGGACACTCCTAACCTTTGCTTCTCTGGAGACAGCATCCACCCTAAGTTTTATTTGATGGACATAGTTCTTAAGACAACCCAACTTCTTCTCAAATACCTCTGGGAACCTTTTGACCCAAGTTTCACTTCCCCCACTCACCGACTCAACTGTTGGTAACTCTTTTGGGCACACTGAGGGAGATTCGTTGGGATCCAAATATACATACAAATCACGTTGGTGAAACCAACTAATTAAAGAGTCTTCTTTCATCGAGACATACATTTTCCCAGGGGTTATTCTTCCTTTAAATTCAATTGTGCCCCAAAAATAACCCAAGAGGTCAATGATTTCTCCCCATAACACCTAGGTTTGATATCAGGTTTGACTAAATCTACCTTACCTAACAGTTGCCTGTCATAGAATTCTCTGGGAAGGAGTGTAATTTTAGCTCCTGAGCCAAAAAGCATGTTTACTGACTGGTCATTAATGAACACACATTCAAATGTACCTTTGTTGACCCGTTCCTTGACCTGAAAAATGACAACACCTTCCTCAGACTGATCATAAACGTCTCCTTCCCTGACTTTCTTTTGCTCTTTGCTTGATTTGCAACACCTGGAATAATGACCCTTTTTCCCACAGCAAGAACATGTGACCTTCCTCCCTGGACACTCCTTAAAGTTCGTCATTTGACCAGAATTCTCACATCTGAACCATCTACCTTGAAAGGTTTTAAAATTTGGAACTTTAGTTGACCCGGTAGTTTTGTCAGGCTTGTTTCTGAAAGATTTATCAGAGTTTTTGTCACTCATCTCTCTTACTACTTCGTTATCACTCTTTCCCGCACTGCTTTCTCTATGTATCGTGTCAACACAGGCCTTTGAATGCTCATGCATTTTCAAAATGGTGATAGCCTCTTGTAGTGAAGGATTGTCTTTTTGCCACAAACTGTTCTTAGATTTGTTAATGATGCATCCTAGCATAAGTTAATCCCTCAGTCTTTCCTCTAAGGTTGGACCGAAAGAACAAGTAAATGCCAATTTGTGCAACATGGTGATGTATTGCTCAACAGATTCTTCTTGTCTTTGCATCCTCTTTCCAAAGTGATAACGTTCTAAAACCATGCTCACCATGGGAAGATAATGCAAATCCATCTTTCTGATGCAAATCTCATACTCATTCAAAGCTGAAGCTTCACTGTCTGGAAGCTCAGGGAGATGTTCAAACACTTCTTGTCCCTCCGAACCTAAGCAATGCATAAATAAAGACGACTTTCTTTCAGCGCTCAACGAAGTACCACATACTCTAGCATAATTAACAAACTCTTTCTTCCCCTTTAACCAAGGAATCGTAGGTTCAGCTGGAGAGGATAAGAACAATGAAGGAGCAGTAACATTTTGCATCTTGTAACTCTAGCTGTACCCATCTCTTAAGAAATAAATGCCAAACAAGAACACCCTCCTTTCACTCGCACACAAAGTATAGTATTCCCTCAGAATATAATACAATTTCTTTTTTTTTAAAATAACAAATTCATGAACAGAAAGTGATGTAAATGTCAGTGTTGAAGAATAGAGCACAGTGGAATTTCCTTTTCACAAATACAGCTCTCAAAGTGACAATGCTACCTCCACCAAAGAAGAAGATCGATGAGAATACAAGTTGTGCGCATCAGCGGGTGTGCTGTGCACAAATAAATGCTCCCAAAATCTTCAAGCAACGCTTGGGAACAAATAAAGGAGATTAAATACGCAGCTAAGCTGTGAGCATCAGCGCTGCTGAAGACGATGAAGAAATTTGGTATGTGTAGTGTGCTGTCCATGTGCACCTCCTGCGAGTGGACATTCCGTTGATATCTGCCTCGCGCTGCCCGTTGGCGCGCAAGTCTAGCTCATCGTTGACAGTTGGTCTTTAGACTATGTGACAGTTGGAGCGAAGCCAGCACCGTGCTTGCATGCACGCTGCGCGTTGTCTGTGGGATCTTTCCTAATGAACTTAAATAAATCTACTTACAATTGTGGATTGTATCCTGTCGTTACTACATTCATCGTGGCGACGAGCGTGAAGAACAAAGATCCCACACAGCACCCACGCCATCGTGAAGGAGTGTACATTTTCACAGAAGATTTATGTTTACAGACGGGACTCGTACTTCTCAGCGCATTCCGGTATTTGGTACCGGCAATACATTGAACATCCTCTGCTCTTCAAAACAGCGGGAGTGTCGTAGAAGTGAGGATAGTCTGCTTTGTGTTTCCTGCTATCTACGCGCCTACCGCCTCTGCTGCCTGGCGGTCCTGTATTGTGAAGTGATTCCCGGAACTCGCGTGTATTTGCTCCGCCTGTTAGACGACGAGTTCCATGCCAGTATGAGGGCTACACTCCACGTGATCGTCTTCGGGATACGCCTTGCTAGCCTTGAACGCCTTCATCAACCTGACATCGTGAGGTGACGTCTTCAAGTAAACCTATGCCTCCTGTCAGCTCTTAACCCTCTCGGGACCGCCAGATCCTAATCAACAGTGCGCTGTTGGTGTTGCGTAGCATCTTACCCTTCTGCCTATCCTGCGGTGCCATTTTTACTCAGCCTCTGTTGTTTCTCTCGTGTTTTCCACGAGCACCTCACATGCTGTTCAGCTTACCTTCAGGTACAGTTTTTGCTTTTAATTTTCAAGCTCTAGCTCTATAGCGTGCGCATCTCCTCACGGTGACTGGCACACCCTATCTCTTTCATTGGAATTTGGTACGATTTGTGTGTGCACAGCTACACGGTGACACGCACACCTCAGACTAACATGTTACGTAACTTTATACTTTGCTTCTTCACGGTGACACCTACACCTTTGTTCTTTAACGCAATGACACTGAGCGTGCACTTGTGTACATGGTGACACGCACATCCATTCATTCATGTGATATTTATGTTGTGTTTTTATGATTCAATGTATGGAAAATATTTATGATTACACAAAATAATTTTATGATATTTTCTCATTGTTTTTCACACACCCCAGGTATAAGTGTTAGATTTTCCCGTATTTTTGTCATTTTTCATTAGCAACAGCAGCCTCCTTCTTGTCTTTGGGTCATTATCTACTCCCCTCTTCA
The DNA here is from genome assembly GCA_963921515.1 of Calotriton arnoldi. Classification (NCBI taxonomy): domain Eukaryota; kingdom Metazoa; phylum Chordata; class Amphibia; order Caudata; family Salamandridae; genus Calotriton; species Calotriton arnoldi. The sequence goes on from CAWUFW010018088.1 coordinate 103,775, forward strand.
TCACCATGCAAGCAGTTTACCCACCACCTCTGTTTTTAGACTCACCCGGTGAACCGCCAATTAAATGACGACATTGGCTAGATTCTTTTGAGACCTATTTAGGCGCTATAGGAGCACACAGGTTTAGACCTGAAAGAAAAAAGTTCCTACTATTACACTCACTAGGATTTGAAGGAGGACTACTCTCAAACACTTACTGACGTTGTGGGTGAAGAAAATGAAGAACTTGATGAATATCAGAGTACTATTAGAAAATTAGCCTCCAGATATGATGTGCAGCCAAGTATTGTTGTATTAAGGCACAAATTCTTCAAAAGTGTGCAGAAGAACGATGAAGATGTAGACACATACATCACTGCCCTTAGAAAAAGGATCGCAGATTGTGAGTTCGAAAACTTTAGTGAGCAGTTGGTACGAGATCAGTTTATAAGCCAATGTTCTGATAGAACAATTAGACAAAAGCTACTCTCACTTGAGAACCCCTCTCTCGAAGAGTCCATTCGCATTGCTAAAAGCATAGAAACTTCACAGGTTTCGGTGAAGGAACTTGAAAACAAGTCAGTTGAGGTTGTTACCCCTGTACGCATTACTAATTACAAAAAAAAGAGAGAAACCTCTCAGAACAGATTTTTAGGAGAACAGACATATGCTTTAGGTGCGGTAACCCAGTACATCCCAGGAACTGCAAACCTTGTCCAGCAAAAAATGTGGTTTGCAGGTCTTGTTTAAAATTTGGCCATTTTGATAAAGTGTGTCAGGGTCACAAAAGAGAGAATGTCAGAATAGGGCATGTCAAAGACACTAGTGACAGTGAAAATGAAGACCTCTTGTCCGAAATTAAAGATATGATTCTTGTCGTCACAGATCGTGAAATCAGGACCAGGGATCCCTCAGAATGTGTTGACCCCTATGCTAACATACTAGTAGGTGACAAGAAGCTTCGCCTCCTCGTGGATTCAGGTGCACGCATCACAATGATTTCTGAGTCACTTTTTACAGCTAATTGGGGCGAGAGACAGTTACTGCCAGCTGATTGTGCTCCTGTGTCCTAGGAAGGACGTAAGATTGACCTCCTTGGATACTTTGAAGACATCATGGAGTTTAAGGGTAGGCGCATTCAAGGAAAAATCTACGTAGCCATACAAGGTTTGAATATTCTAGGGTGGTTCCACCAAGGTTTGTTCGACATGATGTTGTGTCCCGGTGCAAAAGAACAGGTGTTAGCCATTCGTGATTCCACCCAAGTAGAAGATCTTTTGAACAAGTTCCCCAAAGTTTTTTCAGGCGAGTTGGGTAGAATAAAAGGGTTCAAACATAGAATAAAAGTGAGAGATGGTGCCATACCCACTAAACATAAACTCAGAAGTGTGCCGTTTAGCAACAGAGAGGATCTTGAGAAAGAACTCTTGACAATGTGTAAAAGAGGTGTGATCGAACCTGTTGAATCCTCGGATTGGTTATCTCCCTTGGTCATAGCGCGCAAAAAGAACAACAAACTCAGAATTTGCATTGACTTGCGCAGTCTAAATAAAGAAATTTGGATTGACTCTCACCCTCTACCCAACATCTCTGAAATGTTGGCCATGGTAGCCGGAGCTAAGATTTTTTCAAAACTCGACCTTGCTTCCGCTTACCACCAGGTTGAACTCGACAGAGACTCACGCCATCTCACCGCGTTCAACTCACCCTCAGGCATGTACCAATTCTGTCCAATGCCTTTTGGCTTGGCTTCGGCAGCTTCAGTCTTTCAGCGCCTCATGGTAAATCTTCTTAAAGGGCTCAAGAACGTCGCCATCTTTCAAGATGATGTCCTCATACATGGCATTGACCAGACAACACATGATGAAACATTGAGTCAAGTTCTGTCCACATTTCAAGAACATGGTGTTGTCCTCAAACGTGACAAATGCGTGTTCTCAAAGGACTCTGTTGAATACCTTGGTCACACTATCTCGAGTGCTGGTGTAACACCCAAACCCAGTCTGGTTCAAGCCATATTGGATGCTTCTCCTCCCAAAGACAAAACTGGAGTGAAATCTTTACTTGGGTTGACTGAGTTCTATTCTCGTTTCATTCCTGATAACGCAACTAAAGTACGCCCCATTTCAAACCTTTTGAAAAACCAAACTGTTTTCGTGTGGGATGATGAGTGCAGAAATGCTTTTGAGTGGCTAAAAACCCAACTCACCACTGTCAAAGCGTTGAAACCGTTTGATCACTCATTACATTGCACCTTAACTGTCGATGCCAGCTGTTACGGTCTTGGTGCTATCCTGACCCAGCAAGTAGGGACACAAGAACACACAATAGGCTTTGCATCAAGGGTTCTGAGAGACTCAGAATCTCACTATTCAGTCATTGAAAAAGAACTACTTGCATGTTGGTGGACCATCGAAAAATTTAAATGTTACCTATGGGGCAGGAATTTCACTCTACAAACCGACCATAAACCCTTAGTGGCCATCTTAGGGAACACCAGCCATCGCAACACAACGCCACGAAATAGCTCGTCTCGCTTCAAAACTCCTCCAATTCAACTTTGAAATTGTACACATCCCTGGTGGGAAGAACGTACGTGCAGACGCCCTTTCACGTTTGCCTCCCATTCCCAACATGTCAGACGTTGGCGTGAAACCCAATAGCGAAGAAGAGCTTGAAGACTGCATAGTTGCAGGTGTTGAACTGCAACACGTTTGTTCTGTAAATGAAAGTGATTGGTATGATGCCATGGACTGTGATGAAGTATTGAAATGTGTAAAGAAATACATTACTGAAGGTTGGCCCAAAGAGAAGAGCTTACATGTTGATGTACAAATCTGTGATGAATTATCTGTTGAAGATGGTCTTATCTTCAGGTTAGATAAAATTGTCCCTCCTTTCAACCTCAGGAAAACACTACTGACAAAAGCTCATGAAGGACATCTGGGTGCTACACTCACCAAACAAAGAGTACGTGAATACTTCTGGTGGCCCCAGATGGACAGAGACATTGACGCACTGGTCCAAGAATGTACCATTTGTGCTGGCAGTGACAAGACTTTACGAACATCCAACCCACCCCTTACACCAGAGGTCTTCAAACTTTGTTGCACCGAGCCCCCCTAAGCTAAATATTTTGAAGTCGGGCCCCCCTCCAAAACTTTATGGCAAGGACTGGAAGAGCTGGAGGGGCAGGGCTGAGCACAGAGGTTTGGACTTGTGAGACCATTTCAGGGGTACTTTTTCTGTAGCTCATAACCCACAGTAATGTCAGACTTATAAAGGAGTAAATGCTTGAAACAAAAACAGAAATTGATCAACAAACACTGCTCCCCATAATTGGGGGGAGTTGTGAGCCCCTCACACTCCTGGGCCCCAATACAACACCAAATGCTTCATTAATGATATATGCATTCCTGAGTAGCAGGCGGTCACGTGTACCTCTTTCACCCCTTCCCCTCCATGCTTGGCCGTCACTCCAGTCTTGACACAGGCTCACTATACCTTTAAGAAAAAATAGCTCCCACTCGGTGTCCCTTCTGCAGCAAGGGTTCCCTCTGCTCTAATGCTAGCAAAGAATATCAGCCCTAATGTCCTATTTGCAAATACACCAATGAGCTACCCATGAAACGCACCCTTGATGCAAAGTAATGCAAGGCAGCATGTAGCAAAACTTTGTGGTACTTTGGGAAACTATCCAATGCAAATCCTGACTTGCTTTGGATAGTAAATCCCAGTATAACACTTTGCATCGGGTTTGCATTAGTAAATCTGGTCCCTACAGTGGCGCTGCGCAGCCTTGTATTACATTTGGGTACAATCCAGTGCAAATTGTGATTAATACCAATACACTTTGTGTCAGGTTTGTTTAAAAAAAAGTAACACAAACCTGAGACAGTCTTTGTAAATCTGGGCCTAAATTATTTTGCTGCAGCCTGTCTTATGCTGTGTGTAACAGAATTTTAAAATAATGACACATATACAGTGCTTTCTGCCAAAGACAGGGACCTTGCAGCACTATAAAAACAAGTCACTATTCCCCACTGCACCAAGCAGGATTCCATTCTCGGACTCTCACACACACAGACATCTGCAGCGATTGCATTAACTATCTGAGATTTCATCCTTTATGAGTGCCTTTCCCACTGATTAATTTGTGTGTGCATTATTTTATATGCAGTTAACTTAAAGTTGAAAAAAACCCACTTAAAACCAGCTACTGAATATTTTATTGTTCTTTGTAGGCCAGTAATTGACTTGGCACCACACCGACTGACCTCTGCCCCATGACACTTGAAATCGCAGTTCCCATGGTTTTTTTAATGCACTTTGGCTGCATGTAAATGAAGATAGCCTGGAAACTGAACAAATAAATACGTTCGCGCTTCCAGCCATCTTCATTTACACTTCTTTTCTGAGACATTTGCGCACCCCTGAGAATGCCGCCACGGACCCCCAGGGGGGCGCGCCCCACAGTTTGAAGACGTCTGCCTTACACCCATTCCCCTTCCTGACAATCCCTGGGAGAAGCTAGGTATCAATGTGTTGGGTCCCTTCCACACCCTACCTCATCAGACTCGGTTCGCCATAGTTTTAGTGGACTATTACTCCAAATGGCCAGAAGTCAAATTTGTAGCCAAAGTTGACTCTAAAGAGATTCTCGACTTTATGAAAGAGATTTTCATGCGGGAGGGATTTCCCAAGACAGTTATCTCTGACAACGGGGTACAATTTATTTCTGCTGAAGTTGAAGAATTCTTTAAAGAATCTTCTATCATCCACATCAAAAGCTCACTCTATCATCCCCAAACCAACGGGCTGGTGGAGAGACTTAACAGAGTCATTGGGGACTGTATACAGTGGGCCATTGATCACAACAAAGCTATACCCATGGCTGTTAGAACCATGCTGTGGTTCTACAGAACCACGCCCCACTCATCCACAGGTGTGTCTCCCTTTGAACTACTTAAAGGCAGAAAGGCCTGCTCTGATTTTAGACCTGCGTGGATGTCAAAGTGGTTCAAACTTAGCGCCCCTGCCCATGAGCTTGATAACATGGCTAGAAACAAAATTAGCAATGTACAAACTAAACAAAAGACATACTTTGACTCCAGGAAACATGTCTCCAACCGGAAACTTGCGGTGGGTGACATGGTGAGAATAAAGAAACAAGGTTTTGTTAAGAAAGGTGACTCCAGGTTCAGCGAACCAGTCTGCATTGATAAAATCTGTGGGAGTGCTGTTTGTGTCAATAAGCATTTTTGGTGGAACATGAACAAGACTGTAAAGGTCAATGACATGGTTGGTGAGAGGCCTGTCCGTAGTTCTGACACGGTCTCAATACATTCTTCGGTTCCAAGACACAGAGTTTTGGAGGTTGTTAACAACCCTCTTGTCTCCCCCAGGAGGAGTTGCAGAGACGTCAGATTGCCCATAAGGTTCAGGTAATTTTCTTCTCTTTCTCTCTTTCCTTCCTCTTCCCTTTCTTCTTTCTTTGCTCTTTTGTTTCTCATCCTTCCTTCAAGGAAAAGAGATATATGTAGTGTGCTGTCCACGTGCGCCTCCTGCGAGTGGACATTCCGTTGATATCTGCCTCGTGCTGCCCGTTGGCGCGCGAGTCTAGCTCATCGTTGACAGTTGGTCTTTAGACTATGTGACAGTTGGAGCGAAGCCAACGCCGTGCTTGCATGCACGCTGCGCGTTGTCTGTGGGATCTTTCCTAATGAACTTAAATAAATCTACTTACAATTGTGGATTGTATCCTGTCGTTACTACAGTATGCAAACAAGCTGTGCATGTCAGCGCAATGAAAGTAATCTGGAACTGCTGCCGATGCCGAGTAATGGACCTTATCTAAGATGGCCGCCACGCACATGAAGCCAAGCATGGCTTGCGTCGTTACAGAACGTAGCTGGTCAGGCAAGGGCACGCTATGAAAGTAACCTGGAACTGCTGCCGATGCCGAGTAATAGACCTTACCTAAGATGGCAGTCACGCAAATATTGCCAAGCCTGGTGTGCATCGTTACAGGACATAGAGAGTCAGGCAAGGTCAGGTAAGTTGCACACGAAGAGAACTGGCACGCGATCAGCGCGCAAGTCCCCCTATTTCACCAAAACTTGCTTGTTGTGGCTGAACCCAAAAGCCCAAACTGTAGTGGAATCCCCTGCAGCTCCGCCCAACGTAAAGACAAGAACTCGTCACCCCTTAACTGGACACTGCTCCACAGGGACACAGGACACTCTTGGCTCGGAGTAAAGACAATCCACAGCTGTATTCAGGAAGACATGCTCCTCGTTCAGGGTTAGACAAGAGAAGACTTCTTGAGGTGGTAGCAGACGTGGAGATGAAGACTGCTGCCAGGGTGAGTAACCAAACTTTACTTCCAGAATATACTCTCCATGTTGAGGTCTCTTATTCTATGGATAGAATGTTTGCTCATCGTCAAAATGAGGTGATTCCTTCACCTTAAGTAAGAAAGACCAGAACTCTTGAAGTTAAAAATTGTAGCAGGTTTAATGTACACCGTACAGATTAGAGACCTCACCCACAGAGTAACCACAACCAACTGCCAAACTTTGAGTATAAACATTCTCCCTACAGATGCCCACATTCTAGATTCCCACATCATCCCCTGGCAACCAGAACTTCCAGAGAATACCACAGTGTTCTTCTGGCTCCTCCTGCACCAGTGGTAGTCATGACTGACACCAGTCTCTCCGGATGTGGGGCCTTGTTGGGCAGTTATCTGGTTTAGGGATTTTGGTCTCTCATAGAGGCTCAGAATTCGTCCGAATGGAGGGAACTGAAAGCAGTGTATTTAGCATTTTCTGACCTTCAGTCCTTTGCTGCCAGGGAAAGCGGTTGTATTCTGCACAGACAATATGGTGACAAAGGCCTGCATTAACAAACATGGGGGAACAGATCCAGGTCTTTGAGAATGATCACCCATGACATTTTTGAGTGAGCTCAGATGTCTTTAGTGTCCCTAACTGCTTTTTATATCCGGGGTAGGGAAAATGTGAGGGCATATTTTCTGAGCAGGGAAATTCGCTCTTCTCTGGAATTTTCCCTCCATCCTACTCTGTTCAGCCTCATTGTTCTCTGTTGAAGTCATCCAGCTTTGGATCTATTTGCTTCTCTGGGCAATGCCAAGCTTCAGAGATTTTGTTCGAGGAGGGGCTGTCTTTGGGCTTGGGCAATAGATGGGCTGAGGTGTCCTTGGCAGAATCTGATTTATGCCTTTCCCCCTTTCCGCTGCTCAGGTAATTTCGGGTGAGGGTCAGGAGTGACAGAGCACAGGTGGTGTTGAGTGCTCCCCATTAGCCCAGGCGAATTTGTTTCCCCTGGTGGAAGTCATGATGTTAGGTCAGGAATGAAAGCTGCCCATGGTTCCTTCTCCCCTCGTCTTCCCGGTTCTGTCTCGAGGGACACAGGCAAAGTTGCAGTTGACAGCTTAGAGGTTGAATAGAGGGGATTAGCTAGATTGGGGGTCTCTGAGGGGCTGGAAGGTACGCTTCAGGCATCGCCGCGTTCTTTTACTCTGCGCTCTTTCATTAGGTATTGGAGTTTATTTTCTCATTAGTGTCTGCAGAAGGAGGTTGATACTACCTCAGCCAATCTTTTCTTAGTCATGACATTTTTCTGGGATTGGTCTTGTTTCGGTTTGACGGTTGCGACATTAAAGGTGCAATGAGCAGCCATGGGGGGCATTCAGAGATTCATGAAAAAACTTGAAAGACGAGGATGGGTTGATGGCTAGATATTTTCTGGGGTTCTTCAATCTCTTTCCTAGACCTTCTCAACAGTTTCCAGTTTGGAATCTACCTTTGGTGTTGGATGCTTTATCTGGACCTCCGTTTGAGCCTTTGGAGCTGGTGGTTTTTAAGATTCTTATGTTGAAGCCATGTTTTTTGGTAGCGATTACTTCTGCTAGATGCCTCGGTGACCTGTGGTTATTGTCTTGTTTCCATCCCTTTTGGAAGGTTTATCAGGACAGGGTGGTTTTGGTACAGGTTCCTTTTTCACTCCTAAGGTTCATTCTAGTTTTCACTCTCAGCAGGAGGCGGTACTTCGAGAGTTTAGTCCCTCTCTAACCTTTGATGAGAAATGTAGGTTACATTGTTTGGATATCATGAGGGCCCTTTTGGTTTACCTTGAAAAACAGCGTAGAAAGGGAAAACTAATTTAAAAGAGGTGATGCACAAAGCCCTTTTGCTGTCTCAAAGCCAGCAGTTGGCAAATTGACAGGGTCTGTGACAGCAAAAGGGCTTTTTACAATGTACAATAGCCCGTTTACAAGTTGGAAAAGCCTTTCTGACTTATAAAAGAGTGCAACCAGTTCCAAAACACAAATAGAAGTCGGAGCGAAAGGGGCATCCACTTCTATTTATAAGTCACAAAGGTATCTATCAAAATTGCAGTTGCAAACCATTGTTCAGTTACTGATCTCCAAGCTGGGGAGGTAGCTTATTTACAGATTTGGAAATTGTGTCAGGAAGCGTACTGCCACTGAAGCATTTTTTAAAGCAGGACCTGCCCATTTAATGGACAAAGTCTGCTTTAAAAAAAATGTTTTTTATTTGGGAGTGCAAATGGAGGAACGGATGTCCACTATCCCTTGTACACCCCCATTGCTGCATTTGCAGCCCATCACAGTGTTTCACAAATTGCCACCAGCTACATTAATATTCATTAGGCAGGTCATTTTGTGACCCTCTGTGAATGGACAATTTGCTATGTTAAATATTAGTACATAGGTCAAACTGCAAATTGCATGCTTGTTCGTAATCAAGTCGCTGAGCAAATTGCACCTGATGAATTGTGAATGGGTATTTGTTCCTCAGGTCCCAAATTGTGAGTCATGCACATAAAAGTGAGAGTCGAACCCAAAGGAAGATATAAAAATTCTGAGCTATAGGAATAAAGAAAATAACCCTAATTTAGTAATTGATAAGAACAGCTTTGGAGACATACTTTCATTTTAACAGTTTGACCTATACAGTAAAGGACAAACAGTCTACAGCCCTCCCCCGCCCCCACTCTTAAATATGTTGTCCTCCAGGTGAATGCTAATCAATCAATTCATCAGGATTTATAAAGCGGGGCTAATCACCCAATAGGGTATCCATACGCTTGCAGACCCCGGAGGCTTATTCGAACAGCCAGGTCATGAGGGCCATTCGGAATACCAGAAGTGAGCTGATGGTCCGGAGGTGCGTGGGGAGGCTGTTCCAGGCCTTTGCTGCAATGTGGGAGAAGGTGCGTCCTCCACTTCTGCTTCGGTAGAAGCGGGGAGTATGGGCAAGTGAAAGGGAGGTGGAGCATAGTCTTCTTGATGGTTAGTGGAAGTTCAGGCGGTGGTTAATGTAGGTGGGTCATTGGTTGTGTAGAGCTTTGTGTGCGTGGGTCAGCAGCTTGAATTGGCATCTCTTCTATACGGGGAGCCAGTGGAATTTCTTGAGGTGGGGTGTGATGTGGGTTCATCGGGGAAGGGCAAAGATGAGGCTGGCTGTGGCATTCTGTATGGTCTGAAGTCTCTGTAGAAGGTGTGCGGCAATTCCTACGTAGAGGGCATTGCCGTAGTCCAGTCGGCTGGTGATGAGGGCTTATGTCACAGTGTGTCTCGTGTGTAGGGGTAGTCACTTGAAGATCTTACGCAGCATGTGCAGAGTGTGGAAGCAGGCGGAGGAGATGGCAATGACCTGTGATTTCATGGTGAGCTTGTTGTCAATGATGATTCTGAGGTTTCTGGCGTGATTGGAGGGACTGGGTGCAGGTCCTAGGTCTGATGGCCACCAGGAGTCGTTTCATGTGTTGCTGCTGTTGCCAAAGAGCAGTACTTACATTTTGGTCTGTCTTCAGCTGCAGGCAGTTCTGCAATAATGGTACAATCATGGGAACTGAACAATGCACACATTACCATGTATTCTTCTGTTGAAACTAATTTTTCTGGCTGCTGCAGTCCTGGATACTTTTGCCCTGCCAGCCTCAGGTGCGCTTGTGGCACCATGCTGTGTTTTGGATCACTGGCATAGCGCCGAGGCCATCACGATGGCTTCATACGAGCTTTGTAGGTGAGATTGCGAGTGCAAAGCACTAGAGTACAGGGCGCCTTTATTACCTTCAAACGCCATTTAAAGGATTAAAGAAACAATATAAAAGGTACATGGGATGTCTCAGGCACTAGAATGCCACTGGGCGCTCTTCGGATGGCATCTGTCAGGCAGATGGGTACAAGGATGGTGGCAGCTATTGTATGCATTCGTTGGATTTATTTTATGAATCACTACTCTTGCTAATTCGTGGTGTCATTGTGCTGTTCAGTATGAAAGGGTACAAGCCAGACTGATAACAGTACTTGACTCCTGACCCCCTCTACTTTCACACTCATTTTCTTCTCTGACCTGAGCCTCAGATAATGAGCTGCTCTTGTCCCCAAAGCTTTGACTAAAATTCAAATGCGTTTCATATTTTCTGGCCGTGTGTCATATTATTAATAGGCCTCCCCGGGGCTCTCTGGATTTCAAACCTTTTGGCTCTTTTGCCTTATTTACATGGCACGTGCCGCCGGGTTAGGACCGGCAGAGCGGTGCACGCGCCACTTCTGACTTCTACGGCGGCTCGGTGCTTTCAGGCCCAGGTGGTGGCAAGCGGGCGCCGCCTCGCAGTGGAGACTAGCGGTTCGTTTTTCGTGTAAAGTTCTCATTATAAACCTCACAAAAAGCTCAAAGACGGATTCAGCTGGACGTGGTCAGTCGGAGTATCCAAGAGCTGGAAGAAAGAGTTGGCCTGAGGCGTCAGCCGCTGTACTAGGGTTTGAAATGCAACTGGTATTATATCACGATTTCGTCGTGACATTCTTAAGCCGCCTGAACTGATAACAGAGAAATATGTGCATTAGGTTGGATTCATGAGAAAGAAGAATGCTGCATTTAAAAGTATAAAAGATGCACAGACATTGGACAGATATAACAATGTTTTTCAAAGATCATGATATAGAAGGCTTTGAAGCAACAGTCACAAAAACACAAACTAAAAGCCGAAGGTATTTTTTGTTACATCTGTGCCAGTTGATTTGATAAAAAGGCAGATACATTTGAATGAAACAATTGAAAAGTGCCTGTCAGGTGTTCCTTATCAAATTTTAATGGTACAGAAATGCCCTGACATATCTTTGAAATTCGACCTATTCACTGAAAAAATAGCATGCCATGAGTCAGCAAGTAAATTGCACAGCATGTGAAGCTGCACCAATACTACTATATTATGCCCCTATAGATGGGTTTGTGATGTTAAAACGCATGCCTTTACCACGAATCCTTTACCACGCAGTACCTTTATAGCACTGAGGGGCATATTATCAAGAACAGCGTTAAAATTATCGCCGCTTTAGCGGCAGAAAACTGCCGCTAAAGCGGCGATAATGGGCTTGATAATATGCCCTTGAGAATTCCAATAGAAGCCCATGTTGACACCAGAACATGGGCTTCTATTGGAATTCTCAAGGGCATATTATCAAGCCCATTATCGCCGCTTTAGCTGCAGTTTTCTGCCGCTAAACCGGCGATAATTTTAACGCCGTTCTTGATAATATGCCCCAAAGGGGCATATTAGCAATGCCTGGCGATAATTATCGCAAAGCGCAATTAGCGCTTGGATAATTATCGCCAGGCATCGCCGGTTTCTATCGCGGAGTTAGCGTGCAATCAGCAATGCTAATCTCCAAAGCGATAGAAACCTTGGAGAACAGTGTGAATATCGCCTGAAAACAGGCGATATTCACACTGTTCCCCAGTTCTGCTTGCTGATAGTGCGAGGGGGATTTAACCATGTAATCCACCTCTCATTGGATTACATGGCTAAGTCAGGGTGGGACCAGGTGTTAGCAAACCAGCGCTAAACGTGTTTAGCGCTGGTTCGCTAATCACGCCCCTGCCTCGCTGATAGGCGTTAGCGACCTCAGCGACTGTTTCCAGTCGCTGTTAGGTGGGGAACGCCTACTTTGCATGCCATTAGCGATAAATATCGCTGGCATGCAAATCGGCACCCAACCCGGTCGCTATCGCCTACAAGCTGTCGCTAACAGCAGTTAGCGACAGCTTGTTGATAAGGCGATAATATTATCGCCGCTTTAGCGGGAAAAAGTCCCGCTAAAGTGGCGATAATCGCCTTGCTAATATGCCCCAAAGTCTTTACCAAGCATGCCTTTACCACAAATATCTCTTTATCACACATGCATTTACAACTCAAGGTAAGTATATTTAAGGCAAGTTAAACCTATACATATATTTTTCCATATATATAAAGACAGAAAGACAGATAGATAGACAGATGGTTAGATAGATAGATAGACTGAGAGATAGATAGGATATGCTTGGAATTTTGCTCTCTAATAACTTTCCCACCGTTTGACAGATCTCCACGATTTTGTAGACCTATCGCGTTTTCTATATTGTTGGGCAATGCAAAGTATGGCAGAGACTCGTCAAGGAGGTGCAAATGATAAAGTGGGTCCCAAAACGTGTTTTTCACCAATGCATTTTCCTGAGCCGTAGTGCAAAAACGGGCAGTCGGATTTAAATGAAATTTGACAGGTATGTAGATGATCCTTTTTGGTAGTAAAGGTAAGTAGGGTAAGTATTTTTAAAATTATAAGGCTTTAAAACATAGTTATATATTAGGCCACCATAATTTCACAGTAATTTCCGGAAATACTGCAGTACTTGCAGATGACAAGGCAGCATATGATTGGCTAATGGCTGCTTTACAAAAGTAAAAGGCAGCCATGTTGTTTTTAGCATACTTTGCCAGTGTTCTGGGTTAGGGCCTTACATAAAGATAACTAGTAGGTTATATTTTCTCTACCTGTTACCACTTTGTTAAAGTGGTAATAGGTAGGGAAAATTATTTATGAGTTTCTATATATTTTTAAAAAAGGTCACGGAGTACTGCAGTACCACATATGAAGTACCATGGTACTTATAAACATTTTAGAAAAAGAAATATGTAAAAAGGTTAAACATACACTGTACTACAATAGATTTCACAAATATAGTGGACTAATGTGTATTTTCAATTTTTTAATAAAAAAATGAATTAACTCAGTACTGCACTAGCAGTGGTACTACCTAGAAAGTACTGCACTACTTAAAAAATTAAAAAATATATATAAAAAAATACACTGTACTACACTATATTAAACAAGTATAGTGTACTACACTGTATTTATTATTTTTTACATATTTCTTTTCTTTAATTTTAATGTAACTACCGTAGTACTTTATAGGTACTAGCGTGGTGCTGCGTAAACTTAAAAAAAATATATAGAAAAATATCAATATATTTCCATACCTATTAACACTTTATTAAAGTAGAAATAGATAGGGAACAACATAATTACCTACTACTTCACTGTTTATAAGGCCCTAACTCAGAACACAGCGAAACTGTAGTAAAAACTACATGGCTGCGTTTTACTTTTCTAAACGCAGATATTAGGCAATCATATACTGTCTTTTTTTAAATTAATTATACTATTTATAGTACTTCATCCATTTAGACCTAATACTAAAAATTACCCTTTTCACCACATAAATATATTCCTGCCACATTTCATCTACATCTGTTCTGGCACTTTCACACTAGGTCTCTTTAAACTACACTCTACTACACCACACGCCACTCCACTGTACACTCTAAGCCACTACTCTCTATTCCACTCCACTCCATGCTATGACTCTATGCGGATCCACTCTACTCCGCTCTATTCTACACCACTCCACTTTACGTCATGCATCTGTATGCCACTCCAGTCTATGTTACTCCACTCTACGCCACTCAACTCTATGCCACTCTACGATGTTTCCACTCTATGCTATTCCACTCTATGCCAACCCACTGTACGGCTCTCCATTGTACACCACAACACTGTACTCTATTCCACTCTACGCCACTTCCTTCTACGCTATTCCAGTGTATGCGACTGCACTCTACGCCACTCCACTCTATGCCACTCCACTCTACGCCAATCCAAAGTAAGCTAGTCCACTGTATGCATCTCCAGTCTATGCTGCTCTACTTGTACGCCAGTCCACTCTATGCCAGTCCACGCTATGCTATTTCACTTTTCGTTATTCCACTCTATGCCACTGGACTCTACACCACTAGTATCTCTATGCTATTCCACTCTATGCCACTACACTCTACTGCACTCCACTCTACTGCACTCCACGCTATGCCACTCCACTGTATGACACTTCACTCTACACCACTCCATCCTACAATATTCCACTTTACACCACTCCACTCCAATCTTTGCCACTCCATGCTATGCTATTACACTCTATGCCACTCCACTCTACGCCACGCCACTGTACACTGCACACTATTCCATTGTATGCCACTCCACTCTAACCCACTCACCTCTACACTATTCCACTCTAGGCCACTCCACTGTACACCTCTCCACTCTATGGCACTCCACCACATGACATTTCACTGTATGCTGCTCCATTCTACGACACTCTACTGTATGCCATTCCCCTGTGTGCCACTGTATGCCACTCTACTCTATGCTATTTCACTGTACCAAACTCGACTCTACGGCACTATGCGGCACTCAACTCTATGCCAATGCACTCTAGTCCACTCGACTCTACACTGATCTACAATGGCATACACACTAACAATGGAGGGAAGGTGGGAGGTTGGGAGGGGGTCAGGGAATTGGACAATGATGGCAAAGAGGAGGGGGGCAGGAGCAGCAGGCTTGGGTGGGGGAAGCACAAATGCAGACCAGGCACTGCATCCAACCCCCCCACCGTGCATTGCGATAGGCATTTTACTTAACATTAACAAAAACCTATTCACTGAAAAAAATAAATGTTACAGGGATGTTATAGTTAGGAAATAGAATTTAAAAAAACCATAACTCGTGCCCTTAGGTAATATATAACTTGCACCCTCGCCATGCACTGCATATTACCCCAGATATTACATCACTCATGGCATCTTCTATGACATCATTGATAATATCACTGTAACATTTGCAGTAAAATCATTGACGAGAAAACTGTGCATGGTGAGGGCGCGAGTTATATTAACCTTAGGGCACAAGTTTTGGTTATAGTTACTTGAAATAACTCTATCTATAACAGCTAAATTTCTATGATTTTGTGCGTGTACAATCTGAACCCAACTGTAACGTCCCTGTAATTGCTGTTTTTTTTAGTATATATGTATATATATATATATATATATATATATATATATATATATATATATATATATATATATCCATCAAAGAAAACGTCCATTTGAGGAGCCTCAACTGAAAGTTAACGCCTTTATTCATGGGAAGGAGCAGCACAGCAAACAACAGGATGTTTCCTTAAAAATAAAGTCCCAACGCGTTTCGAACAACAAAGTGTTCTTGCTCACGGGTCACAGGAAGCTGAGAATGGCAGTCATTAATGAGGAACACCTTTAGTAAGTATGCAAGGCTCCGCCTCCGTGTATGAGTGCACCTATGCATGCTGGAGCCTGTAGCTCCCCATTGTATATCCCATGTGGGTGCAACCATAGTCAGACCAATAATCCACATAAAAAACCCCAGTGGGCAAAGGCTGCATCCGTATGTGCGCAAAACTGCATAGTCCAACCTCTCCCAAATTGCCTTTCAGCTACTGTAGCGCTCGGGATTTACCAAGCGCTGGATCCGCCTGAAGTCAGCAGCGGGCTACCTCGCGACTGGACACAGCCGCAATACATCCATCAAAGAAAAACGTCCATTTGAGGAGCCTCAACTGAAAGTTAATGCCTTTATTCATGGGAAGGAGCAGCACAGCAAACAACAGGATGTTTCCTTAAAAATAAATCCAACATTGAATGCCATTAAGGAAGTAAAGCGGCAGTTACATAGCATTATGGGAATTGTGGTCTTTCACCACATAAGAAAACGACAAACTAATGTTTCAACAAAGGGAAACATAGATTTAATGAACACTGTCTGTTCTAAGGATTTAACCTGATGAAAAACGAAATGATGTGCTCACCTTTGCTGCACAAAAACGAACTGTGAGATAAAGAACTAACTGCCTCTTTAAAAATCGGAAAGAAATGGACATTGTCCTTTTTCAATGTTGTTAGTTACGTTTTTAAAAAATGCTAACGAACCCACCTGGACACAGTGGCATATGATGAAGACTCAGCCGAGTCGAAACGCGTAATGCCTGCATGCCTATCTTTGCCTCAAATAAAGAAATTGCTGAGCACGTTTGGAGTGGCCTGTTTTCATGCTGCAATGGCAGTGTGTTTTCGTATGGAATATGTGAGGTGTCTGACACACCTGAGACAGGCCCCGACTCGTGAGGTTGAGGCGCTCCTGACTGTCAGATTGTCGTTTGGAATTTTATGGAAGGAGCGCCCACCGGCTGTGACACTGGACATAAACGAAGTTTTGATGAAAGGGCCACGATCAGAGGCCCGCCTCTACTTGGAGAGTGAACTTTGCAGCAGCCAGGGTCTGCAGAAGGGATTTCCCTATGCACTGCGCGCTCGAGGTTACCAGCTGAAAGGCAAGTGATGAACTGTAAAAAACTTGGTGGTAGCTGAACTCTCTTTTGAGTTACTGTGCCCGTTTATGGAACTCTCCTTGTAAAGCAATGTTTGCGAGCGGTGCACAGTGAAACAAGGGTGGTTTTGCCTAAATCCAACATTGAATGCCATAAAGGAAGTAAAGCGGCAGTTACATAGCATTATGGGAATTGTGGTCTTTCACCACATAAGAAAACGACAAACTAATGTTTCAACAAAGGGAAACATAGATTTAATGAACACTGTTTGTTCTAAGGATTTAACCTGATGAAAAACGAAATGATGTGCTCACCTTTGCTGCACAAAAACGAACTGTGAGATAAAGAACTAACTGCCTCTTTAAAAATTGGAAAGAAATGGACATTGTCCTTTTTCAATGTTGTTAGTTACGTTTTTTAAAAATGCTAACGAACCCACCTGGACACAGTGGCATATGATGAAGACTCAGCCGAGTCGAAACGCGTAATGCCTGCATGCCTATCTTTGCCTCAAATAAAGAAATTGTTGAGCACGTTTGGAGTGGCCTGTTTTCATGCTGCAAGGGCAGTGTGTTTTCGTATGGAATATATATATATATATATATATATATATATATATCCATCAAAGAAAAATGTCCATTTGAGGAGCCTCAACTGAAAGTTAACGCCTTTATTCATGGGAAGGAGCAGCACAGCAAACAACAGGATGTTTCCTTAAAAATAAAGTCCCAACGCGTTTCGAACAACAAAGTGTTCTTGCTCACGGGTCACAGGAAGCTGAGAATGGCAGTCATTAATGAGGAACACCTTTAGTAAGTATGCAAGGCTCCGCCTCCGTGTATGAGTGCACCTATGCATGCTGGAGCCTGTAGTTCCCCATTGTATATCCCATGTGGGTGCCACCATAGTCAGACCAATAATCCACATAAAAAACCCCAGTGGGCAAAGGCTGCATCCGTATGTGCGCAAAACTGCATAGTCCAACCTCTCCCAAATTGCCTTTCAGCTACTGTAGCGCTCGGGATTTACCAAGCGCTGGATCCGCCTGAAGTCAGCAGCGGGCTACCTCGCGACTGGACACAGCCGCAATACATCCATCAAAGAAAAACGCTCCTCAAATGGACGTTTTTCTTTGATGGATATATATATATATATATTCACAAGCAAACCTCCGATCATAGGAGCCCCCAACCCTACAGGGCGGCCTCGTAACAATGGGTACGGAGACGCCCATCCAATCACCTCAGAAAACAACAGCGAGGCCCATTACCGGAGTGAAAAGCGTTTAATCACAGGTAAGGTAGCGCTTGGAATTCTCCATTGTCCTTACGCGTTTCGGCAGTAGTGCTGCCTTGGTCTCAGGAGGAGAAACAAACAATGTCCCATACGTGAATGCGCACCTTTTAAAACTCAAAAAGTCACGTGACTGATATTTTAGAATACAGTCCCACAATGCCTCGTACTTGTAGTCAAAATTTCACTGCTGGAATCCCAATGGTTCCTAGTTCACTTTGAATTACACAGTTCGTTTCAAAAGTCCAGGCAAAGTTTAAAATGGCTTTTGGTTGTCAGTCAAGTGATCGTTGTTACCTTCGCAGATGCTTGGTGTTTCCAGTAGCCTGTGACAACGCCTTGCTTCGGCACGATCAGAACAGGGAAATTCCCCATTCTGAATCCCTTCCTCTTTCGCTGCAACTTCACTACATTAGCATTCCCTTGTTTAGGTATGCAGCGTCGAGTGGGTCATGCTCCAGATTACAAATTCACAAGCAAACCTCCGATCACAGGAGCCCCCAACCCTACAGGGCGGCCTCGTAACAATGGGTACGGAGACGCCCATCCATTCACCTCAGAAAACAACAGCGAGGCCCATTACCGGAGTGAAAAGCGTTTAATCACAGGTAAGGTAGCGCTTGGAATTCTCCATTGTCCTTACGCGTTTCGGCAGTAGTGCTGCCTTAGTCACAGGATGAGAAACAAACAATGTCCCATACGTGAATGCGCACCTTTTAAAACTCAAAAAGTCACGTGACTGATATTTTAGAATACAGTTCCCACAATGCCTCGTACTTGTAGTCAAAATTTCACTGCTGGAATCCCAATGGTTCCTAGTTCACTTTGAATTACACAGTTCGTTTCAAAAGTGCAGGCAAAGTTTAAAATGGCTTTTGGTTGTCAGTCAAGTGATCGTTGTTACCTTCGCAGATGCTTGGTGTTTCCAGTAGCCTGTGACAACGCCTTGCTCCGGCACGATCAGAACAGGGAAATTCCCCATTCTGAATCCCTTCCTCTTTCACTGCAACTTCACTACATTAGCATTCCCTTGTTTAGGTATGCAGCGTCGAGTGGGTCATGCTCCAGATTACAAATTCACAATCTATATATGTAACCTTACATGTAAAATACTTACATAAGTGCAGTATTAACACTTAAAATAAATTTTAAGAGCTATTGGTAGGTATGGGTTTTTGGGTGAGTATAAAAAAATATATATATATATTTATATGTATATATATATATATTTATATATATATATATATATATATATATATATTCACTAAACAAAACAAATGTTACAGGGATGTTATAGTTAGGAAATAGAATTTTAAAAAACCATAACTCGTGCCCTTAGGTAATATATAACTTGCACCCTCGCCATGCACTGCATATTACCCCAGATATTACATCACTCATGGCATCTTCTATGACATCATTGATAATATCACTGTAACATTTGCAGTAAAATCATTGACGAGAAAACTGTGCATGGTGAGGGCGCGAGTTATATTTACCTTAGGGCACAAGTTTTGGTTATAGTTACTTGAAATAACTCTATAACAGCTAAATTTCTATGATTTTGTGCGTGTAAAATCTGAACCTAACTATAACGTCCCTGTAATTTCTGTTTTTTTAGTATATATGTATATATACTGATTTTAAGAGCCACATATCCGTGTATATATTTACATCTATGTATTTTTATATATATATTTATATACTTATCTAAATGCATTTTTACCTGTATATGGTGTATCTTTTGTTTCTGTGCTCGTATGAAATAGATCTTAGGAATTCTTCCATGTCTATGAATCAGTCACCTGTGTGAGCACGTAATTTTTGGCACTGGCACTTTAAATTGGGGTAATGCACCAAGCAACGCGTCATGTGATCAAGGCCTTTGTGAGGCCGAAACGCGTTATGGCGGAGGTGCAGGGCAGCTAATAAACACACTTTGCACCAGAAACTCTGGGTCCGTGTTCGTCCTTTCCGGGGAAAATTGGATGTCAGGAGGCTGAAGCCAGCAATATATATATATATATATATATATATATATATATATATATATATATATATATATATATATAACCTTACCTGTAAAATACTTACATTATTGCAGTATTAACACTTAAAATAAATTTTAAGAGCTATTGGTGGGTATGGGTTTTTGGGTGGGTATAAAAATAAATATATATATATATATATATATATATATATTCACTAAACAAAACAAAGGTTGCAGGGATGTTATAGTTAGGGTCAGATTTCACTCGTACAAAACCAGTGAAAGTCAGCTGTTATAGTTAGCTGAGCTCTTCCTGTGGAAACTACATCCTAACTATAACTACCTACTGGCGGTCATATAACTTATACTTGTAAAAAACTCACATGTTCGTAGTAAAGGCATGTGTGGTAAAAGCATAGTTGTGCTAAATACTTGTGTGGTAATGGCATGCGTGGTTCCATCATAAAAATAATTTATGTTAAAAAACACCATTCGGCTAGCAAAGCAGTATCCTGCATCAATTCTAATATTGCTGAAGATGTCCTTGTTGTGTTTGATGCTTGCTCCAAGGCAGTTTGTCAGGATGTCTTGTTTTGCGTCTTTGAGTCGCTTGTGGTATTTGTTTAGGCCGGACTTGAAAGTGGTACAGTCTCTGGTGTCCCCCGATGCGCCATCTTCTCTCCAGTAGTTTACAGCTGCGTTTCATTGTCCTGAGTTCCGGCGTGTACCAGCTGGCTTATTCGGTAGCGCTGCGGGTCCTGGCTTGTTTTGTTGGGGGAGACTTGGTCGGCGGTATTGGTGATCCAGGTGGTGAAGTTCTGGACTGCCTGTTCCAGGTTGATTGCGAGGTCAAGCTGGGTGATGTTGAGGGCTTCCATCCATCGGGTCTGTGTAACTTTGTTTTTCAGCTGTGGAAGAGGGCGTTGGGGGTGCTGGAGATGGTGCATGATTATCCTGCAATGATGATGTGGACAATGGAGTGGTCAGGCCAGGTGAGTTCTGTGGCATAGCTCTATTTGACTCTGTCACTGGCCATGAAAATCGGGTCCAGTGTGTGTCCTGCTCTGTGTGTGGGGTTGGTTACCAGCTGGGTCAGGCCTTAGTTGCTTATGCATTCCAGGAGGTTGGCTGAGTTAGTGTCCGTGGGCTGGTCCAGGTGGAAGTTGAGGTCTCGGAGGAAGATGTAGTGCTTGGGGGCGAAGAAGTTGGTAATGGCGTCACAGAAAAATGTGCGTGGTACTGGGGGTCTGTAGGCGAGAGTGCCTCTGATGAACGTGCTGTGGTAGTGCGGATTTGGAAATTGAGGTGTTCTATGGTCAGGGTGACGGTGTCCTCGGTGGTGGTATATCAGATTGTTTCTTTGTGGATGATCGTGCTGGCTCCGCCGTGTTTGTTCGTGCAGTTTCAGTGTGCCATCTTGTAGCTGTTGGGCATTGTGGTGGCGATGTCGGGGGTTGAGGAGGGGTTGATCCAGGTTTCTGTGATGACTATCGCGTCAAGGGCGAGGGTGGTGATGGTGTCCTAGACTTCGGTGGCATGTTTGCAGAGAGAGCCCAGGCGTTGAGCAGGAGGCATTGGAGGGGTTCCGGGGATGGTTGTGGTCGGCAAAGTGGGCGCATGTATCTGTGAAGGCGGGAGGTCCTGAGTTGCAGGTGAAGAGACAGTGGTGGTGAATGAATGGCCCTGCCATTGAGCGAGAAGCGAGGCAGCAGTTGTTGCGATGTCCGGGTCCAGAGCTTGGAGTTCTGCGGCAAAGTACCTGTGCTTGGTCCGACGGGCAGGGTTCCTGGCGCTGGGCGCAGTCCAGACGCGGCACCTGCAAATTGACCTTTTCACCGACACCAATATTATTCTGCAGTTCTTTCCTTCCAAAATAATACATACTTGTTTCCATGGTATTTATTAGTAATGCTTTACATTGCCATTCAACATTGTTGTAAAGCCAGACTTATTGGCATTGGCAATGCTTGTTTTTACTGTTGAGTTCCATGATATTTCCACAAGCATTGCCTGCAGCATACACAAATGCATGCAATCTCACATACCTTGCATGATACCCTTATAGGGTGTCTTTACAAGTTCTAAACTGGCCTAATTTGCAAATGTATAATACATGCCAAGTTCCAAGCCTGTCCTGGCCCCTGCCAATTGTGGGACAGTTTTGATATATATTTCCAAAAATACAATCCCCCCCTAAATTTATAGATGCTCTTAAAAATCGATCTCATTCCATTGCATGCATTAAACAATATATGTTTGTTGAAGTGATGATTGATAATGATATTATCTGTCAACGGTATGTGTTATGAAGCACTGAATTATGTGAACCTATACTAAGCACCATTCAGAGTAAGCAATATTGGCGAGCTAATTGTACCATCTTGATAGCTAGGTTCGCCCTCCTCCTTTCTTCCCCTCTTCGTATCCTTATTGATTGCTGGATTGTGTCACTAGACGTGATATATAGTAGTTGTACATGCACTATCTATGCAGACTGCAGATTCTTAGGAGGAGAGAAGTTATGTTAGCCACACTCACCATACCAGTAATGTCCATTATTTGGTCATTATTTCTCGAATGCTGATGTCATGATACCTTGTCAATCTTCTTTCCTAATTTCATTACTAACCAGTCCAGCCAATCTATGTATATTGGTGTATTTACTGCCTGCAGGATTGTACCGTAAGTGCAACTACATGTGTACGATTTGATTTTCCCTTGCTCCCTATTTTGTATTTCTTTTCGTATGTTTCCTTTTGTTACGTCAAATCAATAAAAGATATTGCACACAAAAAAAATACTTAAAGAGCCTGCGGCAGAGATAAAAAGGGCAGAAGACAGACTCTAAGGCTAATGGTATCTATGAAGCAAACAGGAGCTTCCAGGATGCTCTGTTTCCAAAATTGCCATTTCCTAGCAGGTACGAAAAGAGGAACAAATGTAGGAAATCGCAAAATTGTGATTTTGTGATTTCCTAAATTGCAACTTCTTAATAGCGATTGGGACTCCGTAGGAATCACTATTAGAAAATTGCAATTTATGTAAATTCCAATTTGCGAGATCGTTACATATGGGCCTATGTAACTCCACTGTATGCCATTCCACTCAACGCCATTCGACTGTACGCCACTCTACGCTATTTGAATCTATACTACTCTGCTCTACACCACTTAGCTCTATGCTATTATACTCTATGCCACTCCACTCTACACAACTGAACTTTATGCCACTCCACTCTAAGCCACTCCACTCTGCACCCGTCTACTGTATGCTATTCCACTCTTTGCCACTCCACTCTATGCCACTATGTGTATGCTATTTCACTCCATGCCACTTCACTCTATGCCACTCCACTGTACACCACTCCACTCTATACCACTACACACTACATTACTAAACTCTACACCATTCCCATCTACGCTATTCCACTGTATGCCTCTCCACTGTATGCCACTCCACTCTACGCCACTCCACTCTACACTATTCTACTCTACACTACTCGACTCTACACCACTGTATGCCACTCCATTGTACCATATTCCACTCTATACCACTTCACTCTACATCACTACAATCTATGCCATTCCACTCTATGCCACTCCACTCTCTGCCACTCATCTTAACGCCACCATACTGTATGCCACTCTTCTCTATGCCACTGCACTGTACGCTATTCAATGTATAGCACTCCACTCTACACTATTCCACTCCACTCTATTTCACTCTGCGCTACTCAATTCTACACCACTCTACTGTACGATATTCTACTGTACATCACTCCACTTTACACCACTCTGCTATATGCCAGTCCACTCTACGCATCTCCACTCTATGCAAATCCACTCTACTCTGTGCTATTCTATTCTATGCCACTCTGCTCTGCGTGATTCTATGCCACTCCACTCTATGCTATTCCACTGTATGCCACTTGACTCTACACCACTCTACACCCTTTCAGTGTACCCTTTTCCACTGTAAGGCACTCCACTCTATGCTATTACACTCTGCGCCACTCAACTGTATGGCATTCCAGTCTATGCTACTTCCTGTATGCCACTCAACTCAACGCCACTCCACTCTACGTTATTGTACTCTAAGGCACTCCACTCTACGCCACTCAACCCTATGCCACTCCATGCTATGTCAATCCACTCTACGTTATTCAACTTTACGCCACTCCACTCTATGCCACTCCACTCTATGCCACTCCAATCTAACCTATTCCACTCTATGCCATTTTACTCTATGCCACTCCACTCTATGCCACTCTACTCTAAACTACTTCACACTGCACTATTCCACTGTATGCCATTCCACTCTACTCCACTCCACTGTATGCTATTGTACTCTATGCCACTCTACTATGCACCGCCGTACTCTACTCAGCTTCACTCTATGCCACTCCAATGTACGCGATTCCACTCTATGCCACTCGACTGTACGCCACTGTATACAACTTCACTGTACGGTATTTAACATTCACCACTCCACTGTACGCCACTCCACGCCACTCAATTCTATGTCACTCCACTCAACTTTATGCTACTCCACTCTACACTATCCCACTCTACGCCATTGCATGCTATGCCTCTCCACTCTGCGCTACTCCTTTCTATGCTTCTTGACTTAACACCACTCTGGGTCACTCCACTCTATGCTATTTTACTCTACGCCACTCCACTCTACGCAACTCCACTCTACGCAACTCCACTCTATGCCATTCCACTCTATGCTATTACATTCTACGCCACTCAACTCAAAGCCACTCAAAGCCGCTCCACTCTACGATATTTCCCTTTATGCCACTCCACTCTCTGCCACTCCACTTTACAGCACTCCACTCTACGCCACTTCACTCTATGCTATTCCACATTACACCACCCCACTTTACAGTACTCCATTGTACGCCACTCCACTGTAAGCCACTTCTCTCTACACCACTCCACTCTACAATATTCCACTGTATGCCACTTCACTCTACACCACTCCACTCTACGTTATTCCACTCTACACCACTCCACTGTACGCCACCCCACTCTACTCCACTCTACTGTATGACACTACCTTGTACAACACTGTCCTCCACTGTACTCTGTAACACTCTGCTTAGCAACACTCCAATCGACGACAGTACACTGTACGATTAGGAAAAACTTTTTTATTAAAAAATAAAGAAAAAATTGTTTATTCTTTCTATACAAACCAAACAAACTACCCAAACATTACGAATTCTAAAGTTACAGTTATGCCCTAAATTTATCATTTATTTAGTACCTTTAAATTAATATAACTTTATTTATTCTTTCTAAACAAACCAAAATTAAAATACACGAACATTAGAAATTCTAAAGTAATAGTTATACCTTAAATATATAATTTACGCACAACCTTCAAATTATGATAACTTGCGCACCTCCATGCACAGTGTAGTTAAT
This sequence comes from Calotriton arnoldi, assembly GCA_963921515.1. Lineage (NCBI taxonomy): Eukaryota > Metazoa > Chordata > Amphibia > Caudata > Salamandridae > Calotriton > Calotriton arnoldi. The sequence continues at coordinate 129,046 of CAWUFW010018088.1, forward strand.
TCTGTAGCCACATTACATTAACTATAACTGCGCCTTCTCCATATAATGCTTATATACCTTTAAATTGCATCACTTATGCCATCTGAAACTATATCATTCATAACAACACTTATGACATGAGTGGCGAGTTATATACCCACGCCTAAACCCTAAAAACACCCGTACCACCTATAGGGTACCCCTACCAACCCCAAACCCTAAAAAACACCCTTACCATCCTATACCCCTACCCACCCCTAAATCCTATAAACACCCTTACCAAGGAATTCCTCTGATTTTTAACCACTAATAACATTGTGCCTGTTCGATGACTCTCCATTAAACTTTGCAGACCTATTCCTTTTTCTACATTGGCGGATCATGCAAAGTTTTGTGGTCATTGGTAAAGGGTGGGTCAAAGAAAAAGGAGGGTCCCAAATCACATTTTGGCACCAATGCATTTTCCATGGACTTTGTACTAATGTGTAGTGGCCAAACACCCAGTCGGATTTGCATGAAATTTGGCAGGATTGTAGATTATATGTGTGCAGATGATCCTTTTTGGTTTAACAGGTAAGTAGGGTAAGTATTTTTAACATTATAAGGCATTTAAAGTTAGTGATATTTGTGACCGTTGTAGTTTTGCAAAATTTCGTGAACTTTGACAAAACTACAGCGGTACATGGTCATGACAAGTCATTAAGTAATTGACTAAGGACCGCCTTTACAAAGGTTAAAGGCAGCCATGCTGTTTTAAGGGGCACTTTCCCTGCATTCTGGGTTAGGGGCGTAGGTGTAGGTAAGTATTAGGTTTTATAATTTTTCCCTACCTATTAAAACTTAATTAAAGTGGTAATGGGAAGAGAAAAATTATGGATAGTTTCTACATATTTAAAAAAAAAATCATTGAGTACCGCGGTACTACCTTGGAGGTACTGCTGTACTTAAAATATATAAAAACACTCTAATACACTATATTTCACAAATATAGTGTCCTACAGTATATTTTTAATTTTATACGTACATTTCTAAAAAGGTGTTTGGAGTACCACAGAAATACCAATAAATTACTATGTAACTTAGGGGCATATTATCAAGAAACGGCGTTAAAATTATCGCCGCTTTAGCGGCAGAAAACTGCCGCTAAAGCGGCGATAATGGGCTTGATAATATGCTCTGGAGAATTCCAATAGAAGCCCATGTTCTGGTGTGAACATGGGCTTCTATTGAATTCTCCAAGGCATATTATCAAGCCCATTATCGCCGCTTTAGCGGCAGTTTTCTGCCGCTAAACCGGCGATAATTTTAACGCCGTGCTTGATAATATGCCCCTCAGTATTTTTTTTTTTTAAAGGTGCATTTGTTAAAAACATGGTACTTTTTAGGTACTAGTGCGGTGCTCCGTAAACTTTAAAAAATATATATAGCAAAATTTAAATAAATGTCCCTACCCACTAACACTTAATAAAGTGGTAATATGTAGGAAACAACAATAAAACCTACTACCTAGCTATATTTAAGGCCGTAACCCAGAACACAGCTAAAGTGTAGTAAAAACATATGCCTGTCTTTTAATGTCGTAAAGACAGCCATTAGCCAGTGATATACTGCCTTGCCATCAGCATGTACCGCAGTATACCGCAAAGTTACTGTGGTATACCATGGCACAATATATCACGAAGGGACAGATTTCTCATTGTATCGCGTTAGACTTGCATCATGCATGGAGTCGCAAGGGCAATGCAATACTTTAGTCTTATTTCCCACGTAACGTAAGGCCACCATGCATCACCCTGCATTGCTTGGTAAAATTAGCAAAGTGCAAGGCAGCGCAAGTCGCTGCCTTGCGTTCCCTGCATACCATATTCTGCATTCCTGAAAAAATGTATGTACATCCATTTAGCCATTTTTACTCTAGACTCTACAACATGACATGCCACTCCACTCCACGGTACAACACAACACTACACCGTACAGCACATCACTGCACTTCACTGTATGGAACAACACTTCACTCTATGACAAGCCACTAAAGTCTATGACACTCCATTGTATGGCACTACACTGTACGCTCCTCCACTGTACGCTATTCCACTCTATGCCACACCACTCTACGCCAATCCACTCTGTGCTATTTCACTGTATGGCACTCCACTGTACACTACTCCACTCTATGCTACTCCAGTGCATACCTCTCTACTCCATGCCACTCCACTCTATGCTATTATATTGTACGCCACTCCACTCTATGCTACTCCACTGTACGCCACTCCAATGTATGCCACTCCACTGCATGCTATTCCAGTGCATGCACCTCCACTCTACGCCACTCCACTGTATGCCACACCACTCTATGCTATTCCAGTGCATGCACTTCAACTCTATGGCAATCCACTCTTTGCCAGTCCACTATACGCTATTCCACTGTATGCCACTCCACTCTACATCACTCTACTCTGCGCTATTCCACCCGAATGCACTCGAATCTACAACACAGCACTCGCCTGTACGTCACTCCAGTCTGCGCCACTCCACTGTACGCCACTCAACTCCACTACTCTACTTTGCTACACGCCACTCCACTGTATCCCACTCCAGTCTACACCACTCCACTATACAGTATCAACTGTATGCCACTCCACTGTATGCCATTCCACTCTACGGTAGTCAACTGTATGCAACTCCACTGTATGGCATATAACTGTACTCCACTGCACTCTACGCCACTCCACTCTATACTATTCCAGTCTGCGCAACCCCAATCTACACCACTCCACTCTACGCTATTCCACTATATGCATCTTCACTCTATGCCACTTCACTATACAACCACTCCACTGTACGCTGTTCCACTGTGCGCCAAGCCACTCTACGCTGCTTCACTCTATGCCACTCTACGCCGTTCCAGTGTACGCTATTACAGTGTCTGCCACTCCACTCTACACCGCTCCACTCTACGCAAAGATACTGTACACCCACACACTCTACACCATGACACTCTACGCCACTCCACTCTAGTCCACTCCATGACACTCTCCTGTAAAATATGGCGCTCCACTCTGTGACACTTTACTTCACCCAATGCTATGCCACTCCACTCAACTACACTGTAAGACACTTTACCCCACTCTACGCCACTCCACTCTATACCTCTCCACTCTACTCTACTCTATACATCTCTAATCTAAAACACTCTATGCCACTGTACGACACTCTACCGCACTGTATGCCCTTACACGCCACTGTACAATGATCTACTCCATTCTCTGCCACAGTACGGCACTCTTCTCCACTGTCTGCCACTACGACACTCTCCTCCACTCCGGGACACACTACGCAACTCCCTCTACACCACTACACCTCACTTTACTCTACTTTATTCCATGACACTGTAATCCACTGTACTCTTTTACTCCACTGTATGCCACTCCACTGTACGCCACTCTATGCCATTTGACTCTACAACACTATATGCCACTCCGCTCAACAAAACTCAGCTCCACTCTATGCCACTCCATTGTACACCACTATACTTCAGTCTATGTCACTGTGTAACACTCTAGTACACTCTATGCCACTGTCCAACACTCTACTCCACTCTATGCAACTCCCTCTATGCCACTCCACCACAATTTACTCCACTGTACTCAATGACACAGTACTCCAGTGTACTCCATTCGCCACTCTGCGCAACTCCACTCAATGCTACTCTATGCCACTCGATGACACTCTATGCAACTCCACTTTACCACACTCTAACACGCTGTAGTGTTCTGTACGTCATTCCACTCTAAAATACTATATTCCACTCTATGGCACTCACTGTACTGCACTATATGACAGTTTCTGGCACTCTACAACATGCCACACCACTCCAATGTACCACACACCACTTCGCTCTAGGACACTTTACTACACTCTATGCTGTGCCACTCCACTCTTCTCCACTCCACGGCAATGTACTGTACGACATGGCACTCCACTTTATGACACTTTACTCTAATCTACCCTACACCACTACACTCCAGTCTACAACATTTTAACCCACTGTACCCCACTCTATGATGCCCATCTCTAAACTGCTCCACTCTATGACACTCTACTCTACTGTATACAACTCCACTCTACAACACTCCACTACACTCTATGACACTGTACAACACTCTACTCCACTGTATGCCACTCTACGACATTCTAGGACACACTATGCAACTCCCTCTTTTCCACTACACCCTACTTTATGCCACTCTGCTCTGACACACTACTCCAATCTATTGCACTACTCCACTGTACGATAACAACTCCACGCTGCTCCACTCTATTCTGCTCTACAACACTATACTCCACTCAATGACACTTTACACCCCTCCACTCTACCACACAATACTCCACCCTATAGTACTTCACTATACAACAGTGCACTCTAGTTTATGGGAGTATTCGGCACTCTAATTTACACTATGGCACTGTACAACACTCTACTCCACTGTACGACACACTATGCAACTCCCTCTGTGTAACTCCACCCCACTTCACTCAAATCTATGACACACTAATCCACTCTACTGTACTGTACTCCACTACTCCACTCTACACCACTCCACTCTATGCTACTCTATCCCACTCAACTCTACTCCCCTCTATGCCACTCCACTGTACCACACTCTGCTCTACTATGTGCCACTCTACTGTACAACACTCTTATCCACTCTGTGGCACTCCACTCTACGACACTTTCCAAGACTCTACGATACGCCAGACAACTCCACTGTAGAACTCACCACTTGACTCATTGACACTTTACTCCTCTATATGCTACAACAGGCCGCTCTACTCCATTATGCCACTTTTCTCCACTCTATCATATTTTACTCCACTCTATCCTACACTACTCCACTCAATTCCACTTCACTATACAATATTTTACACCACTCTACGCCACTGTTCCATACACCACTCTGCACTGCTCTCTCGACTGTTCAACACTCTCCTCCAGTCTATGCAACTCCTATACTACCCTCTGTGCCACTTGACGAGACTCTACTCCACTCTATGAGACTTTCCATCACTTTACAAAAAGGCACTCCAGTGTATGCTATGAGACGCCACTCCAATTTATGACACTTTAGTCGACTCTACGCCACGCCACTCCCCTCTACTGCACTACACCCCACTCTACTCAATGAGAAAGCACTGCACTGTACAACACTTTCCTCCACTGTACTCTACGACACTCCACGACACTGGACTGCACGATTTGAAACATATATATATTTTTTTAAATGTAAACACTGAAATTCAATCAAAAAGCACAAAGGTTAAAACTTAGTTATAGTTAGGGAAACAAACCTAAACTTCACAAACATTACACAAGTTACAGTTATATCTTAAATTGATATTTACTCACAACCTTCATATTATTATTATTACTGGAGCACCTCCATACACGCTGAGCGCTAACCACTCAACTATAACTCGCTCCTTCTCCTTCTCCATGTACTTATACCCTTTCATATTACATCACTCATACATACGAAATCATACCATTTATAACAGCACTCATGACATCACAAATCACATAATTTGTGAGAGCACAGTGCGTGGTAGAGTGCCAAATTATAGTTATAGGTTGTGCATAAAATGAAGTTATCCCTATTATAGCCCAACAATTTGAACTATATATTAAATTGATCTTACCCATCTGTAAAATCACAGCTTGACAAACTGTAAACTTCTGACATCATGTGTGAAGAAAAATATATATCTATATGTTTGCATCAGCCAAATAAGTGAATCAATCTCAAATTCTCCCCCACACTATCTCAGACCCACTGAGCTAACTATGTCTGTCTCTGACCAAACTGCTTGCTCTGTGCTCCTAAAATCACCCCACCTTTACAAATCTATTCCAGCCTGACCCAAGGACCTTTATTGCCCTCTCTGACACGTCCTGGGTTAACAGCTGTCAAAAGCCTCCAATTCTTGCAGGTTTCGCTTAAACTTGCTTTCTGTTCCCTTGTGTCCTTATTTTGCTCTATGTCTTGTGCTTGCATGACAATTCTATTTGTATATGTACAACCGTATTTGGCCTTGTCCACATCTAAGGATTTTACTGAGGACAGCACTTTCTGCCCTATATATGCTCCCCTGAATATCTATGTGGGGCAGAAGAAGCTTGTTCCAAGACGTGACACTGCGTCTGCCTTCTGCCTTGGCATGCCAATAAACGGAGAAAGGTGCAAATACATTTCCTGTGTTTTGTGGCTGCTGGAGTCTGTTTGCTTTGCGTCACTCTGAGGAGGGTTGGAAGATTTATTACCCAACAGAATGGAGTCAGATGTGGGAAGCATTGAAGGACTTTAATGTCACCAGTTGGTAAGTAGGCTGTAAAACGCTAAGGGGCATATTATCAAGCGGCAGCGATAATTATCGCTGGCCGCTGTTAGCGCGAGGAATCCTATCGCCGGCTATCGTTGGAAATTATCGCCATGCTAGCGCTGTATTAACAACGCTTAGCGCAAAGGCGATAATTTTCCAGTGATAGCGATGTTTTACATGGAACATCGCTGGTTTTCCAGCGATGTCCCATGGAAAACGGCGATATACTTGGTGATAGGGCCTGTGGTCTTAGCCACACAATCCACCCCCAATGTTAGGTATGCCTTAGTCAGGAATTTAGCAGACGTTAAATTCCTGCGTTAAGGCATACTTAACGCAATTTAAAATATCACTAACCCACGTTGCTAATATGGCGATACCTGGGTTAGCGATATTTCCCCCTGTTGTTTTCACAGGCATGCCCCCTTTGCATCTCATTAGCGATGCGATGGGAGGCGTGCAGAAAACAGACGCTAAGTCAGGAATCACGCGCTAGCGTGTCCTTGTTAATTCGGCGATAAAATTATCGCCGCTTTTCGTCCGAAAACGGACGCTAAAGCGGCGATAATTCATTAACGCCGCCTTGTTAATATGCCCCCAAATACCTTGCTGGAGTGACCTTTCAGTGTTTCAAATGCTCAGTTAAAACTAACCCTGGGCATAATACTTTGCTACGCTCACGGAGCATGCAAAGTTTGTGTTACTACGCACTATGCAAATTGCACGTAGCAGAGTAAAAAACTGTGCTAATCGACATAGCGTAGCAGCAGTATATTAACCACAAACAAATGCTTTGTTAAAGCAATTTTCTATGCTAAAAAGCATATAACAAATTCACAAAAGTGAACTTTGACAATGAAAATATCAAGCAATGAGAGAGGTGATGATTTTGGGTTCCCCCCTAACCTAGGGGGAGGACCAAGCAGATGCCTTGAACACAAAAAGCATATCATGTGAACGATTCAGTGGTGGTCCCTTCCTCCTAAGACCACCCCAAGCACAGTTATGGGCAAAAATACAATCCCAACCAAAGGCCCTGCAAAGCATTATGGGACGAGATTAGCAGTGGGCAGTGAATATTATAGTGTCCAATATCAAAATAATTCTACAAAGAGCTGCAGTTCAACTAGTCGTTACTAGATGTCCCTCACGAGTCAAATGCAAAAGCATTGAAATTATTAATACATCAAGCTGCAGTTCCACTAGTCGTTACTAGATGTCCCTCACGAGTCAAATGCAAAAGCATTGAAACCCTTTCATGAAGCTTTTGCATTTGACTCGTGAGGGACATCTAGTAACGACTAGTGGAACTGCAGCTCTTTGTAGAATTATTTTGATATTGGATACTATAATATTCACTGCCCACTGCTAATCTCGTCCCATAATGCTTTGCAGGGCCTTTGGTTGGGATTGTATTTTTGCCAATAACTGTGCTTGGGGTGGTCCTAAGAGGATGGGACCACCACTGAATCATTCAAAAGATGTGCTTTTTGTTTTCAAGGCATCTGCTTGATTCTCTCCCTAGGTTAGGGAGGATACCAAAATCATCATCTCTCTCACTGCTTGTTAATTTATTGATTTCACTTTTGTGAAATGCTATATGCATTTTAGCATATAAAGACAGAGATACTTATTTTATCTTAACTTGCACTGTGCAAGATACCTTTGGCAATTATTGTACAGTGCAGTCAACCACACAGCTATGCAATTTGCATAGCTATGTGCAGTTCAAAATGTACTTCACGTAGCTATGTGAAGTGCAACTACGCCCAGGGTTAGTTAGAACATAGGGGCATATTAGCAAGACCCACGTTAAAATTATCGCCGTTTTAGCGGCAGGAAACTGCCGCTAAAACGGCGATAATGGGTTTGCTAATATGCGTTATGGAATTCCAATAGATGCCCAGGTTAGATGTCCTGCACATCTAACCTGGGCTTCTATTGGAATTCTATAACGCATATTATCAAGCCCATTATCGCCGTTTTAGCGGCAGTTTCCTGCCGCTAAAACGGCGATAATTTTAACGTGGGTCTTGCTAATATGCCCCAATGTATTATAAAAAAAAATGTTTTTTAAAAAAGGGTAGTAACTGGTATTTAATCCAAATAGGGAACTGTTGAGAAAGATTCATTGAAAATTGAGAATTTTTCTCTATATCAATACCTTTGAATTGATATGTGGCAGTGGTCTACGGGACCGCATAATCCACAACAGAGGAGCCTAGCTAGAGAATAATTTATGATCCCAAAGGTAGGGGTAACAAAGAAATACAAACAACCCTCCCGGAGTGTAGCGTGGGAATCATTGACTATTGGCTGGCAGCAAGACACAAGGAAATGATTTTCGAATTTGCACTGTTCTGTCATTGATCAATGACTGTATTTAATTATGTTTATGTGTTGATCTTTAAAAGTATTGTCCCGCTATGTTTCTTTAAAATGCTTCTTTAAATGATATAAAAAATAGTGCATTAATGCATCAGAGAAGTCAAATTGTTTTGTGTAGTGTCTGAGTGGTCCACAACTGTTGATTTTTTTCTCTCAAATCTCTCTATCCAAATCTTAACACATTTTTCCTTCCAGGAGACAAATCTGTTTATCTTTCAGGGTTTAAAATTGTGAGTGAAGGGCACAATGGGCACCGGCAATTCTAAAGGAACCATGGAGGTGGTAAGGCCTCGCATGATGAAAAAGACAAAACAATTGTCTAAACAACTGTCATTCGAGAAAATTTTTAAATTACCAGCAGATAGCCCTGCAGCTCAGGTTGTAAAAGATACAAATTGTTTAGAATATGTAACACCTTTTTGCGCGCTGGTATGGACGTGGAAAGGGGATGAAGGGCTGTGGCCTAGATTTGGTTCTCTTGAGATAGATGATATTGAACGCTTGACAGAAAGTATACACTTAAAGGGTGACCCATCATGGGATTCACACTATGTAAAAGATTGTTTACAGCAGTGGCTTTCAATTGCAAAAATAAAGCTCTCCTTTCAAAAAGAAAGGCCAGGGGAATGCCTCCACTGAATACAGAGACTGCTCTGCGTTAGCAATGATAAACAGTGAGTGCAAGAAGCCTACTAAAAAGGAGCTAGAACTAGCAAACGATTGGCCTACATCTTATATCCAGTGTTTATTGGAATTAAGTAACTATGTGCAAATAGAACAGCATTTGTTGTCACTATGGCAAAAGTGTGGGTTTTCAACAATTGAAGCAGACCGGGTTAAAGCAATACCAAATGCCACTACTTCTAGAAGGGCTGCTGCTCTGCTATGTATTTGGACGCACCGCCAAGTAAATATTGACATAAATAAGTTAAAGAAACTGTTTATTGCCTCCAAGCCTCAAGGCCTTTTTGTCAAACTGGGGGAAGGAATAGACAGTGAGCAAATAACTAGTAGCGCATTGACTGAGGAGGAGATTTTGTTATTTACTGAGGAAGAAAGGAAAAGACAGAGAGTAGATGCAAATAGTGAATTTAATTCCTGGGTCTCAGATAGAGCCAGCAATGAGAACAGCCACCCAACATTGGGACAAAACATCCAGTCTGCAGGGCCTGTTCCTCCTGCACCTCAATTCGCAGCCCCTCCTCCAGCAACTTCAATTTACCCATCACTTTCAGGCCCCTACATACAGTGTGAAAGACATAACACACCTGAGCAAGCACTGGCTTCACAACCAAGCTTATCACGTGTCCCTTATTTCCATATATCCCTGGAAGGTGATTTAACTAGGGTATCTGACATGCCAACTAGCCCCAGAGAGGACAGTTTTTGAACACCAGTCCCGAATGGGCACTTATCCTTAGGAGGGGACATGCTACATGCTTTTGAATCCCCTGCCCAAACTTCCACTTTTGGTCTGAGGGAAGATTTAGGGCTGAGTGCAAAAGAGAGAAACGATGAGGAGGAACACGAGCAGTTGACACACCTGAGGAAAGAGGCAGATGAGTTCTAAGAAGAAGTGAACACTGATAGGGAGGAAATACAACGCTCCATTAATAAACTACAGGATAAGCAAGAGAGGAGGGAACGGCTGATACATACACAGTCACGCACACGGACCCTAAAGGCAAAGGGTGAGAACTCATATACTGATGACATACTATTGAACACTAAAATAACTGCACCAAAAATAGTGTTGGGGGGGACAGCCATGCTAAAGCCATGGACCCCCTTGGAGGCAACTCAAATGACTAAGGACGCGCCTGACCCACTCACTGCCAGTGTAAAATATTATGAGTGGCTTCATAAAATATGTATTGCCTATACCCCCCTCCCTCGATATGTAGAAATATTATTAAAAATAGGATATGGGAGCAGATGGTCTTTAGTAAAAAGTGCGTTCCAAATTCCACAGGAAAGAGATTGGACCATACTGACTAATAATATGGATGTCACAGAAAATAGATTGATTAACTGGTTAGAGTCTATCAGGGACACAATTAATGGCCTAGCAGTTAAACATGGTGATTTTCTCAAGTCACTGCCACGTTGCAGAAGCCAGGTGAGTCAGTGGCTGATTACATCTTAAGGTACAATGAAGCATGGGATAACAGTACAGGGGTACCGCGCACCACAAACCCTTATGAATGGATTGCTAGCTTCTGTGGCCCACAGTTGTAAACTGCTCCACCCTGATTGGTCCACTAAAGGATATCATGAGTTGTGCACGCTTCTCATAACCATAGAAAGAGATGGTATTTTTAGGGTAAGGAAGGACATCGCTAAAAATGACAAAGGGATGATGTTGCAGCAAGTACAAAGAGAGGAGGAGCTAGAGGGAATGTACTATCAGGGGGCACAGCATAGACAGGATAATGGACAAGGATACCAGAGAAGAGACAAGAGTAGGGATCAGTGTTATATTTGCCGGAGGTATGGGCACTGGTGACGTAATTGTAAAAATTATAGAGGTAGAAGGGACTGGAATGAGAGAAGTGACCAGTATAATAGAAATGATAGAAACAACAGGAATGAAAGGTTTGACAGAAATGAGATCCAGCCATCAGCACCACCCATGCCCAGAGACCTGAAGCAGACCCAGCACTCCCTGAGGAATCCTTTCCAGGAGCAACATGGATCAGCATAGGACCACGCGGAGAGAGAGATGGGACAAACTGCAGCAACCAGAGCCCAGTGCTTTAAGATGAAGGTATCAGACACACCTGAGGAGAATCCCATGTTTCAAATTAAGGTAGGAGATAAAGAGATCGATTTCCTAATAGACAGTGGTGCAACCCTATCGGCAGTAAGAAACAAGTTGGGTCCTAGTAGTGGTGAAACAGTCACTACTATAGCAGTAAATGGAATGATGATGCATGAAGAATTGTCAGAACCCCTACCAGTTTCTGTTGATGACTTCACACTGACCCATCAGCTTCTATTGTCACCAGATGCACCCATCAATTTGCTGGGGAGAGACCTCATCTGTAAATTGCATGCAACATTATATTTTTCACAAAATGGGATTTACTTACAAGTACCTGAGGACAGGTTAGAATTGGCTAATAGAGCACTTACTGCTTGCAAATTAAGTGAGGACTCTGTGTTATGTGCACCCCCCGTCTTGTCTCTCTCTCCAACACATTATCAATGGACTCCATTACATGAAGATTTTTATGAAAACATGTTTCAAGAACTGTTTAAATACAGCCCTGACATTGAGAGTGAATTGGTCACTCATTTAGTGCAGTTGATGTTAATACCTGGGCCCATACATTGTACTGCAGCATTTTTCACAGGAGCAGTGCCTGAATGGTACGCCTACAGGGCAGACAAACATTTGTACTGGACAATGGAGTTGCTCGAGCACACATTATATGTAGGAAAAGAAGGGTGTGCAGTGAGCATTGAACTAGGACCACAGGAAATGAGGTTATTTCAAGTACCAGATTCTGAACCACATGTATCCATAGCTATAGCACCAGGTTACTACCCTAAGGATTTGGGCCCCATGGTCAAACGCTTTCAGGACTTACCTAGAACTAAGGATTTTACATTTCCTTTAGGAATTGTGTCTGTGTTAGAAGATGGAGAAGGGTGGTGTTGGACGTTGTGTATGAACAGAAAGGACAGGTCTGCAGTTTTTTACAAGCTTGAAGGGAATATGGCTTTACAGCTGACTAAAAACAAGGTCCTAGAGCAAGTGAACTCAGAGGTTTGGGCAAAACACAAAAATGAGGCAGGATTATTGAAAACATGCCCTCCCCATAAAGTGACACTTAAAGAAAATGCTGAATTACCTTATGTCCATCAGTACAGACTGTCACCTCAGGCAGAGGAGGGAATAAAACCTGTGATTGAATCTCTCTTGCAACAAGGTATCATTAAAAAGACCTCCAGCCCCTGTAATAGTCCTATCATTCCATTGCCCAAGGGCAATACTGGGCAGTATAGGTTCATACAGGACTTACGACAGATAAACAACATTGTGGTTCCCTTAGCACCTGTTGTGCCTGACACCAATGCTATATTATCTTCTATACCTGTAGAGGCAGAGTACTTTTCAGTCATTGATCTCTCCTCTGCGTTTTTCAGTATTAGAGTCCATCCAGAGAGCGAGTACCTTTTTGCTTTCACAGTGAAAGATACCCACTATACTTTCAGAAGACTAGCTCAAGGCTACACTGAGAGTCCCACGGTCTATGCACAGGCAGCGAAAAGAGACCTGGACAGCCTACACCTGGAAGGTGGTAGCATCATCTTGCAATACGCTGATGATCTACTCGTGGCATCTCCATCACTTGAGGCCTGTGAAAAAGACACTGTAGCGCTGCTGAATCACCTCCAGGAGAGAGGACACAAAGCTTCATTGTCAAAATTCCAGTGCTGCCAAAAGAGGTGACTTACCTGGGTTATGTGGTATCCAAAGGTACACGCCGCATATCACCTGACAGGATAAAAATGATTCAGGGCATGCTGCCTCCGTCCACCAAGAAAGGAATGCTGTCATTCCTGGGGATGATGAACTACTGCCGCCAGTGGATCCCTGAGTACAGATCCTATGATGCCATCCTGCGACAATGTACACTACAAGATGCTCCCAACAACATTGTATGGGCTAATGAACTTGCAGACTGTTTTAAGAAACTGAAAGAGACTTTGTGTACTGCGCCAGCCCTGGGGCTGCCTGATTACAAACTGCCCTTCCATCTCTATGTGTCAGAGCAAAATGGCATTGCAAATGGTGTGCTGACACAGCAGCATGGCTCAGGAAAAAGACCTGTGGCATACTACTCTGTGACTTTGCTTGCAGCAGTAACTGGGCATCCAGCTTGTTTGAGAGCAGTGGCATCAGCAGCTGTGATGGTAGAGAGGACGGCTCCCATTGTGTTGGACTACCCTTGTATTGTTTATGTGCCACATTCGGTACAGTTCTTGTTGTCATCTGCAGCAACACAACATTTTTCGGCGGCCAGGCAAACAGGTTATGAGGTCACTCTGTTGTCCAACACCAATATCACCATTAAAAGATGCCCACCTGTTAATTTGGCAACATTATTACCTCCACTAGGAGATTCAGATGAGACCCCTGACCATGACTGTGTTGAAGTTGTAGAAACATGCACCACACCCAGACCAGATTTGCAGCAAACACCATTAGAAAAAACTGACTACGAGTGGTACACTGATGGTTCCTCCAGCAGACTAACAGACACTGATTACAGAGCAGGGTATGCTATAACAACAGTAGACATCATAGTTGAAAGTGCAGCCCTCCCCCTGGCACATCTGCCCAGCAAGCCGAGCTGTATGCTGTAACAAGAGCATGCATCCTAGCTGAAGGAAAAATGTTAATATTTACACTGATTCACGTTATGCCTTTGGAGTTGTCCACGATTTTGGCCAGCTGTGGCAGTATCGTGGTTTCATAACAGCAGCAGGACGCCCCATTCAAAATGGCCCCTTAGTAAAGAATTTGCTACAGGCAATACTACTACCCAACAGAATAGCAGTAATAAAATGTAATACTGAGATAGCCAGAGGTAACGCCATGGCTGACACAGCAGCAAAAGAGAGCATGTTACAGGCAGTACAGATGGTGCCTTTAATGGCAAAAAGTATTCCAAAGATACAGCTGATTCAGAGACAATTGTTGCTAGCTGATGTGAAAGAAGCACAATGGTCTGCATCACCAGAGGTAGAAAGAGCGTGGATTGATGCTGGATGTGAGCCGAATGATGAGGGATTGTGGGTCCACCAGGATGGGAGACCTGTGGCCCCACGCAGTATGTTCCTGCCCCTTACAAGGCTTGCTCATGGACCCACTCACATGGCTCAAGGAGGGATGAATGCTTTGATTAGACAAGAATGGTTTGCACCAGGGATAACAGCTTTCACTGCACAATTCTGCTCCCAATGTCTTGTCTGTGCCCAACATGCTAAAGGTCGGTCCCCCACTACCCAAGATCAATTGCCAGTAACAGAGGGTCCATTTACCAACATTCAAATAGACTTCGCCTATATGCCCCCAGTGAATGTATTCAAATATTTGCTGGTATGTGTGGATCAATTTTCAAAATGGGTGGAGGCGTTTGCAACAAGGAAGAATGATGCAGCAACTGTTGTGCGATGCTTGATGATAGATTTAATACCCCGGTTTGGGGTTCCCCAGAGCATAAACAGTCACAGAGGGGGTGAATTTGTGGCCGCAGTTGTAGAAAAGATGTGTGACTGTTTGGGAATAGAGTGGAAACTGCATGCCCCTAACCACCCACAAAGTTCAGGCCAGGTGGAGAGAATGAACGCCACAATAAAACATAAATTAGCCAAAACAACTGATGCAACAGGCCTGAAATGGCCAGATGCGCTGCCTTTAGTGCTGCATGCCATAAGAGCAACACCATCTAGAACAACTCTCTTGTCCCCCCATGAGGTATTGATGGGGCGGCCCATGTCAGTGGGGTTGAGGTTGCCTCTCACAGCATCCCAAGCAGCACTGCTGTGGACGGATGAGCAGATTTCTGACTATGCTGTACAATTGTCGATGGTCTTGAGGCATCACCATCTCCAGGTGAAAGAAGCTTTGCCCCATCCTTCCTCAGAACAAACACACCCTTTTAAACCTGGAGACATGGTCAAGGTGAGAAAAATAAAAAATGTTTCTCTTACTTCTAGGTGGATTGGACCCCATGTTGTGCTCCTGGTTACAAGAACATCACTAAAGGTGCAGGGACGTCCCGAGTGGCTGCACGGAACACGATGCAGGGCTGCACCAACAACGCCTGAGGCAGAGGCACCTTTAACAGATGAGCACCGGCCACCCGTGGAGCAGCGCGAAACACAGGACAAGGGGGAGACAGACCAGACCTTTCCTAACAACAACGCTGAGGGTCCATCATCAAGTGTCCCAGGAACGGTGACACCAACTGATGCTGTTGAGTAAAGCACGCAACACAGTCTAGAAAAAGGTGATGGTCTACACCTGCCAAAAATAGGCTGAAGAGGACAACACAGGGCAGGTCCGTGAAACCGCCCCTGAACAAGACGACTACGGACCAAGAGGAGAAGCAGATGACAGCGCACCACGAGAACTTTCATTATTGACACTTACAGAAAGTACCCTGGAACTGAGACAGAAAGACACTGCCTAACAATATTTTAAATCCTGAAAGTGATACTTACCACTGTCAAGAAAATGAATTGCATTATGCTAACACTATTTTTTAGTACCTTAATTATGTGTGTGCTTCCTGTATTGCAACAACCTGCTGACCATCCCCTCGTTGTAGTACATGAGAAAGTTGCCCAGGCTTTAGGTCTTCAAAATTGCTGGATTTGTAGAGAACTATCCAGACACCCCAGCGACCCAATTGGCCTATATGAAACACCTGTACCTATACAAAATTATGCGCAAGGAATAGGATGCCTC
This sequence comes from Calotriton arnoldi, assembly GCA_963921515.1. Taxonomy (NCBI): domain Eukaryota; kingdom Metazoa; phylum Chordata; class Amphibia; order Caudata; family Salamandridae; genus Calotriton; species Calotriton arnoldi. Next base: position 145,277 of record CAWUFW010018088.1, read on the forward strand.
ATATCCAATGTAACCTGGGATTGTGGAGAAGGAAGGATTGGATGGTACCATACTGCCAAATATTCAAGCCCAATACCAAGTGTCTCCTACAGTAGAATACAAAGACAAGGAAAAAGCATTTCCTGTATGTTTAAAGCATCATGTTTCAGGATGTAACCCAGCTTCCCGATACTTAGGACATTTAAAAAGTAGCCAGTGTCCTAACATATTAGAATTTGATAATACCACAGGTAATTGGAACATAAAAGACAGACAGTTAGTAAGTAGGAACTGGACAGCTAAGGTACGAGGAAAACAAGTAAACTACACTTTGCATTACTGGAACATCACTGTAGATGGAGAGACACTATTAATAACACCTGATGGTCTTCTATACAATCCATTTATTGAGCAAAAGAATAAGCATGCTAGGGCACCAAATGTGATTTCTAAAATATTAGAATACCCCTTATGGTCAGGTCGCTGCTCATATATGGCACCATGGGCAAATGTTACGCTTATAAATTCTTCATGGATTGATTACAAATGGTGTGATCAATTCCAAAACACTTTTCCTGAAGGGGTAGGCCTTCCTCTCAGTAAATATCACACATTGGACACACAGTTACACGGCGGAATGTATTTTATTTGTGGCACTAAAGCATACAAGGTGCTTCCCCGGCACTGGGAAGGCATGTGTGCTATTTCTTATCTTACACCAAACATTTCAGTTGTGCCACACATTGCAGCCCATGAGCCACTAAATTTGGGGAGTTTTGCTCATAGATATAAAAGAGATATACATGCACCTATTCTGGAAGCTGGACAAGGTCTATTCTTTGAACTAATGCGTATATTTATTCCTGGATATGGGGTATATGATTTTGAATTGGCCCTTGTTAATATGTCTGCTGAGCTAGCCGTAGCATTCAATGCCACAAGAGATGCACTTCAACAGTTGCAGATGGAAATAAATTCAGTAGCTGCCATGACAATTCAACATTGAATTGCACTTGACCTCCTAACACTACAACAAGGAGGATTGTGTGTTTTATTAAATTCCTCTTGCTGTTATTTTTTAAACAAAAGTGGAAACATAACAAGGGATGTGGCACAAATTAAGAATGCAGTTCAAATATTCCGTGGAGCAGGGAAAATTATAGATTCTGATGACTGGTCCTGGCTATGGTCATGGCTACCAACAGGATGGTTAAAGCACTTAGTTCTAGCACTACTGGGTATCTTTTTAACAAGAGTGATATTTTTGTGTTGTCTTCAGTGTTGTTGCTCCATGGGACATCAATTGTGTAGTAAAAGCATCCATTCAATTTCTGCAGTTAAAATTCTACCTCCTACAGAGAAGGAGCTAGCCTGCAAATATCTCCAAATACAACAGGATGTAGAGAAAGCACACACAGAAACATTTCAATTAATGGCTATAGATATATAATATAAATGCATTGAGTATTAGTATATAATTTTATCTATGTTGAAAAATGAATACCTCTTAGATGTGTCTACGCCAATATATGCATGTTATTTAAACACTGTGTAATGCCAGTCAAAGATATGTACTTTATCGATACTTTATATTTCTACCATATATATATATATATATATATATATATATATATATATATATATATATATATACATATATATATATATTCATATTTTTCTTACAATGGTATTTGAAATTGCTATAAAAAAGGAGGGATATTGTGAGGAAAAATATATATCTATATGTTTGCATCAGCCAAATAAGTGAATCAATCTCAAATTCTCCCCCACACTATCTCAGACCCACTGAGCTAACTATGTCTGTCTCTGACCAAACTGCTTGCTCTGTGCTCCTAAAATCACCCCTCCTTTACAAATCTATTCCAGCCTGACCCAAGGACCTTTATTGCCCTCTCTGACACGTCCTGGGTTAACAGCTGTCAAAAGCCTCCAATTCTTGCAGGTTTTGCTTAAACTTGCTTTCTGTTCCCTTGTGTCCTTATTTTGCTCTATGTCTTGTGCTAGCATGACAATTCTATTTGTATATGTACAACCGTATTTGGCCTTTGTCCACATCTAAGGATTTTACTGATGACAGCACTTTCTGCCCTATATATGCTCCCCTGAATATCTATGTGGGACAGAAGAAGCTTGTTCCAAGACGTGACACTGCGTCTGCCTTCTGCCTTGGCATGGCAATAAACGGAGAAAGGTGCAAATACATGTCCTGTGTTTTGTGGCTGCTGGAGTCTGTTTGCTTTGCGTCGCTCTGAGGAGGGTTGGAAGATGTATTACCCAACATCATGCTCCCTGGATTTTCACCCTACATGAGCCATCAACTTCCCCCTATAGGTACAATAAAACTGCCCTCACATGAGCTCCATCTGCACCAGGAGTAGTGACCTAAGAGGCATAATGTTTCCAGTGGATAAGCCAATAAAATTCCCAGTGTGACTCATGGAGCTGAATATAACCAATGAACCTGAAATAGATGACCTATGAAGTTGCTCACTTGATCCATGACATTGCCTTATATCACCAATGAAGCTTTCTTGTGCTACCAATTTATTACCATGTGCAAGTCTCCAAACTGCCTAATATATGGCATCAAATTACCCCGTGTAAGCCAACAATTGCCACACATGAACCACTGATTTGTCACATATATGTCACAATATGTCCCTTTAAAGAGCCATGAAATTGCCCATATGAGACACTAAGAGGGTGATTTACTAAGATTCTATGCCATGTTTGCATCACAAAAGTGAAGCAAATCAGCGCAAAATCTTTTTTCACGATTTACTTTCGTAAATATCATGAACGTAACACAGAGCAGTGCATAGCGCTGCTTTGCATTACTTAGCGGCAAGGGAGCGTAGCATGGGTGAAGCATGGGTGTTCCCTTGCAACAACTCAAGGTTTCTGACGCAAAACCCATTATACTAAAAGAAGTAGACAGGGTTTAGCGTCAGAAAACTGCGCCCTTTTAAAGTAGGCGCAAGGATGGAGAAATGCTTTAATTTCTCATTCCATTTCCGGCTTTGTACATGTGCTGCACTGAACAGCACACATACAAAGAGGGGAAATGGTTTAAGGCAGTCTATGCTTAGTATTTTGTACTGGAAGGGTACCCTTCTAGTGCAAAAACTTTGCTAGACTCATCGAGACACCCTTGCACCATGGCGCAAAGGTGTCTCCAAGGCGCACGGCAGCTGGTTTCAGCGTCAGCACTAGGGAAAGGGGAGGAGTGTGCCATTTTTCAGTAAATGTGGCGCCCGCCTGCTCTCTCCTTTTCACGCAGCGCAGCCTTTGTGGCTGCTGCACTGCGCTGCGTGAAAACGTGTTAAATATGACCCTAAATGTCCCCATGTGACACCTAAATGTATTCCATGTTAGCAAGGACGTTGGTGCAAGTGAGCTACGGCAGTGCCTCATATGGCCCATAATGCTGCACCATTCTCATGCCATTTTAAACCAGCTCTTTCCTTCAGTTGGGAGATGAAAGAGCTTCTCGGCTGTCCCTGGAGTGGCTGGCATGGATGCCAATTTCTTCCACTTTCAGAGACCATAGCTGAGCGATGCCTACCACTGCAGCATCTTGGGCCTTGAAGTAACAGAGGTGTGCAGTTGTTGCAGTGAACAGCACAGCTTACATCCTGATTCAAAATGTGTTATAAATCGTGCACCTCCGTACACAGTGTTGTGAACTCACTAACCAGACTACATCAACTATAACTCAGCTCTCTACTATTCACAGTGTTCTCATAAATGATGTCATTTGAGATGTCATGAGTGTTGTTATGAATGCTGTGATTTAACATGCTATAAGTGATACAATATGAAAGGGTATAAGAAGTGCATGGGGAATGCGCATGTTATAATTAATGTAGTCTGACTAGTGAGTTCACAGCACTGTTTACGGAGGTGCACAAGTTAAAGTAAGTTTTTGGGCAGGGCACAAATTATAACCTTATGTTATAACTGTAACATTTGAATTTCTAATGTTTGTGTAGTTTATGTTGGTTTTGTATAGAAATAATAAATTAACCTTTCCTAACTATAACTAACCCTAAACCTTTATTTATTACATTGAATTTGTATGTTTTAAATTTTAAGCTGATAATGTCATCTTTTCAAAATTAAGTTGTTAGTATGATGTCATCTATTTTATTTTGTCAAATTTTTTTTTTTTAATTTCAATAAGTACTGCTGTACTTTCTAGATAGTTGCTAGAAAGTACTGCGCTAGTCTGCATACTTTAAAAAACAAATCAATAAAAATACTTTTCTCTAACTGTACAGACTTTGCTAAACTGCCTTATTTCCTTCTATACATTGCAAAAAGGTTAATAAACTATGGGGGATATTCACAAGAACGTGCGATAAACATCGCCAAAATAGGCTAACGCAATTTTCCATATCGCCGTCTATCGCGGGAAAATAACTCCGTGTCAACGTCGTATTCCCAACACGGTGGTAACATGCGATAGTTTCCCGAGAACGCCTCAAATGTCCGCGATACAACTACCGTGACGGCGATAAAAAAGGAAACCCGAACGTGAAAAAATTTGCGATGGGCCCAACTGCAATAAAAATACAGCAAAAAGCAGCGCCAGGCCCGCAAGTCCCACAAGTAAGGCGGGAATAATCACTATAAAAGCGGCAAAAAAAACCACCTACAAAACACAAACAACTGCAAAGCACCATGGAGGGAGCCGGAGCAAGTACAGAGGACAACCAGAACCCCACAAGCCCCACGGAGGACCAGCCTGGGACCTCGGGGACAGGGAAGGGCAAGGAGAAGAATAAGAGGAACCCGCGTTTCAGTACGCAGGAAAACCAGATCCTCATTACGGAGGTGACAGAACACCACCACCAACTGTTCATCACCTCCACTGTGACATTGGCAACTAAAAATACAATATGGCAGTCCATCTTGGCCAAGGTGAATGCAGTCGGAGTGAAGAGAAGGGAAGTGGACGACTGCAAGAAGCGCTGGACTGATGTGAAGCGCAAAACCAAGCTGAAAATCGCTGCCAACCTGAGAGCAGCAATGCAGACTGGAGGTGGGAGCCCAGTGACACACCAGGAGCTGGATGAGATGGTGACCCGAGTCATCATTGGGGAGACGGTGGCAGGAGTTGGTGGACCGGACACTGCACAACATGACCTGAGCCAACAACAACAGGGTGAGTAACGACCCGGGACTGGGGGGACGGGAGGAGATGGGCACAATGGCACACATGCACAATTAAGTAGAGCACATCTGCGGTCAAACCATGCCAAAGAGTCACAACTCCGTCCAAGAGCCCAATTTACCCAAGTCTGCAACATCTCAGCACTGTATAAGCACAGAAGTGAAAGGCACACCGCCTGAAAGGGAGAAGGGCCAGCCAAATCAGAGCTGAAGGGGCAACACACCCACAATGCAGCACACACACATAAGAATCAGAGCACCTCAACATTGACAACAATGTGGTACAAACTGCAACACTCTCACAACAGAACAGAGGACACAACTGCTGCCGCTTGTGTGTAGAAAATGGCCATTCACATTTGGCATAGCAGGAAACTGTGAGATGACAATGGACAAGTACAACCTCACATCCCTGATGGTGTAGAAATGTCAACTGTCCCGCATCAAATAGGCATCTCTTCACAGTCACAATGTACATTGTCATGCAGTCCGTTAGTAAACTTGTACAATGTGTGAACATACATGTGAACACAGTGTTAATCTGCATCTCCCCTTCACATTGCAGAGGGAAAATCAACACCTCCTGCAGAGCAGACACAACAACTCAGCACTGATGATGAAGAGGACCTCCCCAACATCGACACCGACACCCTCCAGCAGCTCATGGACAGCTTTGGCACCCCACCTCCAGGAGCAGGGCAGCCCAGCTGCATCGAGGAGACCCCACCTCCTGCACAGACCACACAGCAGGAAGCACTCACCACCACGGCTGTCTCCCAGGACCCCCACGACCAACACATGGCATTCCAACGCCGTGTGTTAGGGTGCCAGGAGAAGATGGCTGATCAGCTGTGGGTGGGGTTCGACCTCATGGCAGCCAAACTAGATGCCATACGTGGGTGTCTAAGTCCCATCAGGGTCCACTTACAGTCCCTAACGGACACCCACTGTCCGCTCCATGCTCTCCAACAATCCATGGCTGACATCGCTGGAATCATGACTTGGAGACAAGAACAAGTGTCTAGTCAGAGTGGCTCCAGCGATGTCAGCCGGGAGTTGGGGCACATGCGGAGGATCATGGAGAACATGGAGCGGATGCATGCGGAACGATTGGTTGCCACAGCTGCACACCAGCGAGATGTAGCTGGGATCTTCCATGCCCTGCAGATCCTCATCATGGCATTGCCACCACACGGCCTGGCGCGGATGAATGCTGCTGCTACTACTCCATCCACATCTCCGCCCCCTGAAGTGTCAGTGCCACACAGTGCGGCAGACCAAACACCACCACCCACATATGAGGCACCTGACACATCAGAGGATGAAGATGATGATGAATCTGGCTTGGTAAGATTGAAGTGGTAGCATACATCACCGCCATATGGCCTGTTTCAGCTTGTTTCTGCCCTCTGCATCATGCCCTGGAATAACATCTTCCACTGTCCCCCGTTACACTCAGCGACACTCACCTTGGACCACGACATGGACTGCCATATTTGGAATGATTACCAATGACACAGCAATCACACTGCGGACTGAAGTCTTCCTCTTCCGATGAACCTGTCAATCCCTAAAGGACTCTGGCTGGCCCTCCACGGGGAGACAATGTAAAGAGGGGTTTGCATGGCCCTGTACTGGTCCAGCTTCAACACCCCACTGAATGTGAATAAAACATTCCAATTCACACTGATGTGTCATGGCCCTGATCAATTAAGCATGAAAGTATTGATGAATGTAGGGACAGTGATTCCACATAAATGGTACTCCCTGGGTAATGCTATCAATGCGCATGTATGGCCGTGACCCAGATAGGCAGTGAGACACACATCGTCATCCAAAACAACTCACATCACAGTTGAATACAAGTGAATGTGCGTAGACTTTATTAGCATATGTGTGTCAGTACGGGCAAGAGAAGTGCCACAACATGCGGATCAATGCAGCAGTATGTCAGAATGAGGAACATTGCCAAGCGCCGCTGTCCACTCCGGGGGAGTGCCTCGCCTTTCACAGGTGTGTGTTACCCCACGTGGTTGTCCGCCCACGTATTCGGGGTCCAGGCGAATGCAGCCATGTCCACTGTTGTCGTGGGATATGTGACCATAACCCCTAGATGCAACAAGGTGTCGGGGCATGTGCAATGGGTTCCAAACTGTTGTGGCTGCAAGTACGTAGTTACACGTCCATGAAAGCGATTGCAGCTTAGTAGGCAATCATTTCCAACATGAGGTCGTTGTCGACTCCATCGAACAGGACGGCGAGGCTATCCATTAGCAGGCCCGGACAGATGTCCACCCCCTGTCACCAATTAGCACTACAGCCCAATAGGGGAGCGGCTCAATGTGGTCACTGCACACAAGGAGTTTTGCAATATCCCAGGTCCAGCTGCCAGCATGTATGCCAAGTATCCAGGCATCCTATAGACGGGTATCACGGTGACACTCCTGGTCGTGGGCCAACAGGGGGTGCACACACATGTCAAAATCCAGTTCGCCTACCGTCCTGTTGGATAGGCAGACATCCATGGACCACTCGAATATGCACGATCGACAATGCAACACAGGCTGAACACAGGTGATGTTGGCAAGGCGGAAGCTTAGCCGATAACTGACCAGCAGCACTACCAATGGCAGTGCCCCCAGTAAATGCAGCATACGTGCACGGTACAGTTCCACGTGACAGGGGTTGTACATGTGTCCGGGATGTTCTGCCATTCCGTTAGTGGCCCTGGTTGAAGCGGCACTGTTCTGACCTGCGCCAGTTCTGTGGATGAAATGCCACAGCTCGGATCAATGAGTTGTTTACGTGTGCAATGGTTGTACGCCTGGGATGGTGTGGGAGTAAGTGTGAAGGCCATTCCATGCAAGATAACTCCGAGCATGGACTTCTGTGTGTGGGGTGTGTATATGTTGGTCTGTCGTCGGGCTGTGCGTAGTGTGGGAGTCGTCCTCAACTGCTATCGTATGTCAGGGGATGCTGGGCACATGCAATTCCGAGGTCGGATGTGCAGATGTGCTTCCGCCTGATAGTTCAGACAAAGGAGCTTTCATCCCTAATGTCAGTTTGTCATCTGCTTGCATTCAGGAATTGTGATGTGCCTTGTTGGGTGTGGGGTGGGATGTGTGCGACTTTGGGATTCATGTTTGACATGACTTGCATATGGCAAATGAGCGGCATCACTGTGTGTTACGTTGCCTCACAGCTGCTCCTCCCTCCCCCCGAGCCTATTCACTTGTGTACGCTGCGCGGTTGCATCACTTGCACTCCAAAGGCACACCATTGTCATGCCTGTCTGCGCATGTCCACAAGCCTGACAACGACACTGTGATGTTGGCCGTTGAAGGTGTGCGGCCACGTGAGTGTAGGCCTATGGTAAGGATAGTGCGGACACAGATGTAGAGTTCATGCCTGGCTGAACTCGCGCTGCGATTAAGGCTACGCATTTGGCTCATGCTGCGGCAATGCAGATACACACAACACTTGGCATGTATGAGCCAAGACCCGAGCGGTCTTGCGCTCCTTCATTTCTCCGTTTGTGCGAGACCGCCCTCCGGGTGCATGCTACATTGCAACATTGTCAACTGCGGGCCGGGTGGCGCCGACACTACAACAGAGACACATGCATTGGTGACTTCCTTGTCCAGGCCAGAACTTAACCACGCCCTGAGCCCCGGGCTAATTCTACACACCCCTGCGCTGGACTGACGCACGCCGGCCCAGCCCACTCCGCTTACGCTTACAGGGGGGGACGACAAAGCTACATGTCCAAGGTCTTGCCCACTGCCTGAGGTGACATGCTTGCGTCCGCTGTCCACAGCACGATGTGATGTGGTAGGGCCATCACGCATACATAATGACCACATGGACACACTTAGATGTATGGTGGAACTGGCTACGGGCACGTGCGCCCAGCCCCTTTTTATTACCAGGGTCACATGTCCAGTGACGCCTGTGCTGGATGGGTGTGGGGTGAGTGTAAGCCAGCCCTCAGGGAGTGGTTGGTGCTGGCAACAACTAGAACAGTGATCATCGGATCACACACACAGATTCAATCATAAAGGGTCCATGACTTGCAGTGCACTGAGGTAGGGGCACCAGAACTGGACTCATACACAAAAGATTACATCATAAAGGGTCCATGACTTGAGCTGCACTGAGTTCGTGGCACCGGAAGCGCTCAGCAGGTGCGCAGCCTGCGATGATGCGTCGTTTGACTTGGGGGACCTGCTGACCGCAGTGTAGGCCGGAGGCAGCGGTCAGCAAGGGCCCACAGCCACGTGGCGTTGACTTGAGCTGCACAGAGTTAGTGGCACCTGGAGCGCTCAGCGGGTGTGCAGCCAGCGATGATTCGTCGTCCGGGCGGCCAGCACTGGAAGCAATGTCTGTTGCCTACTGGACTGCGCCATAAATAAATCAAGACTGAATTTGAATTGTGAGCCCTGCTGACCGCAGTGTAGGCCGGAGGCAGCGGTCAGAAAGTGCCCACAGCCACGTGATGATGACTTGTGGTGCACTGAGTTGGTGGCACTTGTAGCACTCAGCGGGTGTGCAGCCAGAGATGATGGCGTGTCCTCGCAGGTCAGGATTGGATTTGATTTGTGAGCCCTGCTGACCGCAGTGTAGGCCGGAGGCAGCGGTCAGAAAGGGCCCACAGCCACGTGATGATGACTTGTGGTGCACTGAGTTGGTGGCACCTGTAGCGCTCAGCGGGAGTGCAGCCAGAGATGATGGCGTGTCTTCGCAGATCAGGATTGGATTTGATTTGTGAGCCCTGCTGACCACAGTGTAGGCCGGAGGCAAGCGGTCAAAAAGGGCCCACAGCCACGTGATGATGACTTGTGGTGCACTGAGTTGGTGGCACCTGAAGCGCTCAGCGGGTGTGCAGCCAGAGATGATGACGTGTCCTCGCAGGTCAGGATTGGATTTGATTTGAGGGCCCTGCTGACCGCAGTGTAGGCCGCAGACAGTAGTCAGCACACACATGACTCCACAGTGCTGTGCCGCTGGGAGCGCTGGGGGCCTGTGTCGCGGATGCCAGCGATCGGCTGAGGAGGCTGGTGGTAATGGCGGCGGACTCGTGGCAGGGTGAGGGGCGCCTCCCTGGCAGACGCGTTGGCCATCCGGGAAGTGAACCACGCCCAGAGCCCCGGCCTATTTATTCACACTCCTACGCTGGCCTGGCGTACGCTGGCCCAGCCCACTCCGCTTACGCTTACAGGGGGGGACGACACGGATACATGACCGGGGTCTTCCCCACTGCCTGAGGTAACATGGTTGCGTCCACTTTTCACAACACTACAAACACCAGCAGTATATGTCCACATGGACATGTCTGTGCTCTGCATACTTGGCATTGGCATTGGCATTGTGTACATTCTTATTCATGGGTGACTTGCCTCCTTCACACATACTTGGTTCCCACCTCTCCCCACATTCTGCAATTGTGTGGCTGTGGGGCCATGCCGTTTTGGGAAGGTCAGCTGTCTTGTTCTGCTCTGCCTCAGTGGTAATGCCCAGGGGGAGTGGGGGGGGCTGGGGGTGGTGGCGGTGGGTGTTGTGGCCCTCTTGGGTCTCCGAGCTGCATGGTCAGTAGCTCCATGACATGTGTTGGTCTTCAGATGTGGCTCTGGGCTGAGCTCCCTTTCATGCTGCAGGTTGTCGTCCGGCTTTACACCAGTAAAAGGCAGGTGTTCAATCCCTGCTGCTAACGCGCCTTATTACCTGTTTTTGGGTCGCATCGCGGATCGAGCTGGTCGTTGAGAATATCGCGAAGTGGTGTTTTCGTGTGTTTTTGCACGGGTACGCCTACTCTGCATATCATTAGAGTTAGTTGTCGCTCTCATCCGTGGCGATGTTTTTTGCGGCAGCTATCGCTGGGAAACTGGCGATATCGGCAGTTTGCACCAGCTTGAGAATAGGGCGATGAATCTATCGCCACTTTTGCGGCGCTAAAGTGCCGATAAATTGGCGATAAGTCCTTGAGACTATGCCCCTATATTTCATGTTAAAACACAGAAGAAAGACAAAGTGTTGGCCAAATAATATGGCTGCATTTTTATTTTGCAAGGGCTTAAATTAACCAATAATATTGTGTCTCATCATCGCCATGCATCGCGGTATGCCCAATATATCACTAAGTTTTTGTCCCTTTTTACGTAACAGAATCAAATAACAACAAGCATTGGCAAAGCCAATAGGTCTCGCCTATGCAAGAGCTGTTGGCTTTGCCAATATGTTTTAGCAATTTTGTTCACAAGAGTTGCTGCTGTTCAGCATGGGTAAAATTTAGTTGGGTAAAGGAGAGTGGCATGTAGTGGAGTGTCGTAAAGTGGAGCAGAGTGGAGTGTTATGGAATTGCGTAGAGTGGCATACAGTAGAGTTGAGTGGCATTGAGGCGAGTGAAGTGGAGTGTCATGGAGTAGCATACAGTATTGTGGAGTGTTATGGAAGGAGTTGGGTGGCGTAGAGTGGAAGGGCGTAGAGTGAAGTGCAGAGCCAGAATTGAGTAGAGTGGAGTGGCATAAAGTATCGTGAAGTAATGTACAGCAGAGTGGAGTGGCATAGAGGGTGTTGCATAGAGTGCAGCAGCGGCTCCTCCGCAATGGCGGAGGGGCGTCACCACACCGCCTGGCTAAAAGCCAGCAAATGCAAAATAAAGCGATGTTCTTGCATCGTTTTATTTTGCATTTGCCGGCTCTTAGCTAGAGCTGTGTGAAGTGGCAGGACTAGGCATGAGAGGGGGGAGGAGGAGTGCTACGTGCACTCCACTCCCCAGTGCTCATGTGTGTTTGGCCGGCCATCTCGAACCGACCAAAACACACATGCACACTTGGGTTTTCTCCAACCCAGCTGCATTGAGCATCCGGGCTGGAGAAACCCCCACAGACTCCATGGTCTGAGCAGGGCGTCTTTTTAGCCCGTTCAGGCCAATCCCTGCTCTGCTCTGCATCACAGGGATTGGATGGGAGTCTGTCCCAGGGGCTGCTGGGACCCAGGAAGAGGAGAGGAGGCTCACGCGGCAGGACGCTGGAGGCAGCTAACGGCAAGTTTTTTTTTTTTATCTATTATTTCTAACACTCCTGCGCTCCCCCTCACACTCCACCACCCTTTATTTGTGGCGGCCGCCACTGATAGAGTAGAGTAGAGTGTTGTAGATTAAAGTGGAGTAGATTGTCATAGAGTGGAGTGGCATAGAGCGGAGTAGATTGGAGTGCTGTGTCATAGAATAGAGTATAGTAAAGTGGCATAGAGGGAGTTGAGTAGAGCGTTGTAGAGTGAAGTAGTGTCGTAGAATGGCATAAAGTGGAGCAGAGTGATGTAGAATGGAGTAGAGTGTCAGTGGAGCAGAGTTTAATGGAGTACAGTATCATAGAGTGGAGTATCGTGGAGTAATGTAGAGTGGAGTGGAGTATAGTGGAGTAAAGTGGCATAGAGTGAAGTGGCAAAAAGTACAGTGATACAGAGTAGATTTGCGTAGAGGGCATTGGTTTTGAGTAAAGTGGTGTAGAGTACTTTGTTGTAGAGAGTAGTGGCATAGAGTAGAGTGTTGCAGAGTAAAGTGCAGTGGCATAGAATGCAATGGCGTAGAGTGGAGTGGGGCAGAGTAGAGTGGCACAGAGCGAAGTGGAATAGAGTGGAGTGGTGCAGGGTAGAGTGGAGCAGTTCAGTGTAAAGTGGAGTGGCGTAGAGTGTAATGGTATAGAGTGCACTAGAGTGGCGTAGAGTTGAGTGGTGCAGAGTAGAGTGCAGTGACATAGAGTGCAGTAGCATAGAGTGCAGTCATGCAGAGTAGAGTGTCAGAGTGCAGGGTCATAAATTGCGTCAGAGTAGAGTGGTGCAGAGAGCAGTGACATAGAGTACAGTGGTGCAGAGTATAATAGAGTGGTGTAGAGTGCAGTGGCATAAAGTAGATGTTGAGTATAGTGGCATAAAGTGCAGAGGTGCAAAGTAGTTGGTATAGGTGCAGTGGAGTAGGGTGCATTGGCTTTGAGTAAAGTGGTGTAGATTGCATTGGTGTAGAGTGCAGTGGTTTAGAGTAAAGTTGTATAGTGTAGACTGCAGAGGAGTAGAGTGGCATAGCACAGGGCTGTCTTAAAAGCATTATAGGCCCCCAGGCAAAGCAGTGAACTGGGCCCTGCCTACACAACTACTCACTGGAAAATTTGTGTTAAATTCTGGTCTGCATGGGGCCCCTATGCTCGTGGGGCCTCCGGGCAACTGTCCAGCATGTCCATGCGTTAAGATGGCACTGGCGTAGCATAGAGTGCAGTGGCATAGAATGGAGTAGAGTTGTGCAGCAAAGAGTGTACTGTCATAGAGTAGATTGTTTCAGATTAGAGTGGAGTGTTGCATGGTATAGTATAGTGGTGCAGCGTAGAGTGCAGTGGCGTAGAGTGGTGTAAAGTAGAGTGGCGTAGCATTGATTGCAGTGGCATAGAGTGGAGTGGCGCAGAGTGGAGTAGATTGGCATAGAGTGCAGTGGTATAGAGTAGATTGTTTCAGAGTAGAGTAGAGTGTAGTAGTATTCAGTGGAGGGTAGAGTGGATTGGAGCAGAGTATAGTGAAGTGGTATAGAGTAGTGGCATAGAGTGCATTGGCGTAGAGTGGAGTGGTACAGAGTGGAGTGGCCTAGACTGGAGTAGTGCAGTGGCGAAGAGTGCAGTGGTGCATAATAGAGTGGGGTAGAGTGCGCTGGCATAGAGTAGACAGGCGTACAGTGAAGTGGTGTAGAATACAGTGCCATAGAGTGCAGTGGTGCACAGTAGATTGGAGTGGTGTGGAGTGCATTGCGTAGAGTGCAGTAGAGTGATGTAGAGTGGTACAGACTAGAGTGCAGTGGCATAGAGTTCAGTGGCAGAGAGAGCGGTGCTGCAGAGTACAGTGTTGTACAGTGTAGTGGTGTAGAGTGCATTGGTGTAGAGTGCAGCAGTGTAGAATAGAGTGGGGTACAGTGGAGTTGCGTAGAGTGAAGTGGCACAGAGTGGGATAGAGTAGATTGATTCAGAGTACAGTGAAATGGTGTAGAGTGCAGTGGTATATAGTAGAGTGCTACAGAGTGCGGTGGTGCAGAGTGGATTAGTTTGGCTTAGAGTGGATTGGTGTAGAGAACAGTGGCATAGAGTGGAGCGATGCAGAGTAGAGTGGCATCGATTTCAGTGGCGGAGAGAGCAGTGTTGCAGAGTAGAATGACGTAGAGTGACGTAGAGTGAAGTTGCATAGAGTGGAGTGGTGCAGAGTGGAGTGGTGCGGGGCAGAGTGCAGTTTTATCGGGTGGAGTCAAGCATAGTAGAGTGCATTGGCATAGAGTAGAGTGATGCAGTGGCGTAGAATGCAGTGGCATAGAGTGCAGCGGTGTGGAGTGCAGTGGCATAGAGTGCAGCGGTGTAGAATAGAGTGGGGTACAGTGGAGTTTCGTAGAGTGAAGTGGCACAGAGTGGGATAGAGTGGCATAGACTGCAGTGGAATAGAGTAGATTGATTTAGAGTACAATGAAGTGGTGTAGAGTGCAGTGGTATACAGTAGAGTGCTGCAGAGTGCAGTGGTGCAGAGTAGATTAGTTTGGCTTAGAGTAGATTGGTGTAGAGTACAGTGGCATAGAGTGGAGCAATGCAGAGTAGAGTGGCGTCGATTTCAGTGGCGGAGAGAGCAGTGTTGCAGAGTAGAGTGACGTAAAGTGAAGTTGCATAGCGTGGAGTGGTGCAGAGTGGAGTGGTGCAGAGTGGAGTGGTGCAGGGCAGAGTGCAGTTTTATCAGATGGAATGAAGCAGAGTAGAGTGGTGTAGAGTGCATTGGCAGGCATAGAGTAGAGTGGTGCAATGGCGTAGAGTGCAGTGGCATAGAGTGCAATACAGTGGCGTAGAGTGCAGTGGTGTAGAGTGCAGTAGAGTGGCATAGAGTGCAGTAGCATAGAGTGCAGTTATGCGGAGTACAGTGGCATAGAGAGGTGCAGAGTAGGGTGGTGCAGAATAGAGTGGTGCAGAGAGCAGTGATGTAGAATACAATGCTTTAGAGTAGAATAGAGTGGTGTAGAGTGCAGTGATATAGAGCGCAATGGTGTAGAGTGACATAAGGTGCAGTGGCATAGAGTAGAATGTTGTAGAGTATAGAGGTGTAGAGTGAAGTGGTGCAGAGTAGTTGATGTAGGTACAGTGGCGTAGGGTGCATTGGTTTTGATTAAAGTAATGTAGAGTGAATTGGCGTAGAGTGCAGTGGTTTAGAGTAGAGTGGCATAGAGTGCAGTGGCGTAGAGTGGCATAGCGTGCAGTAGAGTGGCGTAGAGTGCAGTGGCATAGAGTGAAATGGAGTAGAGTAGATTGTTTCAGAGCAGAGTGAAGTGGAGTGGTGCAGGGTAGAGTATAGTGGTGCATGGTAGAATGCAGTGGCATAAAGTTGTGGCATGGAGCACAGTGGCACAGCGTTGATTGCGTGGCGCGGAGTAGATTAGGGTCGCGTAAAGTGCAGTGGCGTAGAGTAGATTGTTTCAGACTAGAGTGAAGAGTCGTAGAGTGGAGTGGTGCAGAGTAGAGTGCAGCTGCATACGGTGGAGTGAAGCAGAGTAGAGTGGTGCAGTGGCATAGAGTGCAGTGGCATAGAGTGCAGTAGAGTGGCGTAGAGTGCAGTGGTGTAGAGTGCAGTAGAGTGTCATAGAGTGCAGTAGCATAGAGTGCAGTTATGCAGAGTGCAGTGTCGTAGAATGCAGTGGCACAGAGTGGTGCAGATTAGGGTGGTGCAGAATAGAGTGGTGCAGAGAGCAGTGATGTTGAGTACAATGCTGTAGAGTAGAATAGAGTGGCGTAGAGTGCAGTGATGTAGAGTACAATGGTGTTGAGTGACAAGGTTCAGTGGCAAGGAAGTACAATGTTGTAGAGTATAGTGGTGTAGAGTGAAGTGGTGCAGAGAAGTTGATGTAGGTACAGTGGCGTAGGGTGTATTGGTTTTGAGCAAAGTAGTGTAGAGTGAATTGGCGTAGAGTGCAGTGGTTTAGATTAGAGTGACGAAGAGTGCAGTGGCATAGAGTAGATTGTTTCAGAGCAGAGTAAAGTGCAGTAGAGTGGTGCAGGGTAGAGTATAGTGGTGCATGGTAGAATACAGTGGCATAAAGTAGTAGCATGGAGCGCAGTGGCTCAGCGTTGATTGCATGGTGCAGAGTGGAGTAGGGTGGCGTAAAGTGCAGTGGCATAGAGTAGATTGTTTCAGAATAGAGTGAAGTGGCGTAGAGTGGAGTGTTGCAGGGTAGAGTAGAGTGGTATAGAGGAGTGGAGTGCATTGGCATAGAGTGCAGTGTTGTAGAGTGGAGTGACCTAGACTGGAGCGGTGTAGAGTGCAGTAGTGAAGATTGCAGTTGTGCATAGTAGAAAGGGATAGAGTGAAGTGGTTTGGAGTGCAGTGGTGCACAGTATATTAGAGTGGCGTAGAGTGCATTGACGTAAAGTGCAGTAGAGTGGTTATAGTGGTGCAGAGTAGAGTGCACTGGCATAGAGTTAAGTGGCACAGAGTAAAGTGGCACAGAGCAGAGTGGCATTGAGTAGAGTGGCATAGAGTTCAGTGGCAGAGACTGCAGTGTTGCAAAGTAGAGTGTCGTAGATTGCAGTGGTGTAGAGTAGAGTGACGTAGAGTGGTGTGAAGTAAAGTGACAAAGGGCAATGGTGTAGAGAGGCATAGAGTGCAGTGGCATAGATTTCAGTGGTGCAGAGTGCAGTGGGACAGAGTAGAACAGAGTGACATAGAGGGTAGTGGCGCAGAGTAGAATAGAGTGGCATAGAGTGCAGTGACAGAACAGAGTGGCGTAGAGTGCAGTGACAGAATAGAATACAGTGGCATAGAGTGCAGTGACAGAGTACAATGGCATAGAGTGCAGTGGTGCAGAGTACAATGGTGTAGAGTGCAGTGGTATAGAGTACAATGTCATAGAGTACAGTGCTGCAGAGTACAATGGCATAATGTGCAGCGGTGCAGAGTACAATGACGTAGACTGCAGTGGTGCACAGTACAATGGCATAGAGTGCCATGGTTGAGAGTAGACTGGTGTAGAATGCATTGGCATCATAGAGTGCAGTGGTTTAGAGTGGTGCAGAGTAGAGTGGAGTGGCGCTGAGTGCAGTGGTGTAGAGTAGATTGTTTCAGTGCAATCGGCCAAATTAGATTGTTTCAGAATAGAGTGCAGTGGTGCAGAGTAGATTTTTCCAGAGTAGACTGCAGAGGCGCAGAATAGATTAGAGTTGCGTAGATGGGATTGGCATAGAGTGCACTGGCGTACAGTGGAGTGGTACAGAGTAGAGTGCATTGGGGTAGAGTGCAGTGGCATGGAGTGCAGTGTTGCAGAGTAGGGTGACATAGAGTGGAGTGGCACACAACTTTGCAGTATTAGCCAATGTAGAAATAGGAATAGGTCTTCAAAGATTCCTGGAGATTCATCAACTGATGACAAAGTTATTAGCAAGCAAAAATCTGAGAAATTCCTAGCGTCACTCTGTAATATATATATATATATATATATATATATATGTGTATATATATATATATATATGTAACCAAAAACGCCCAGAAGCTTGAGGCCGCACACATGCGGCAACCATAAATCACCTCCGCTGACACGGCCTCCGAGGAGATGCAAACAGCGGCATCGAAACGCGTCAGGCCATGGACTTCAAAGGGATGTTAAGCTGCCTGCTTGGTTCAAATGGAGTTTGTAACTCACCTGCAGCTGTGTGCGGCCTCAAGCTTCTGGGCGTTTTTGGTTACATATATATATATATTATATATATATATATATATATATATATATATATATATATATATATATATTCACTGAAAAGGCCAAAGATTACTGGGACCTTATAGTTGGGCTCAGATGTCACTCATACAAGACGAGTGAATTTCAGCAGTTATAGTTACCTGAGCTAACTATAACTTACGCCCCCGCAAGGCACTGCTTATGACCTCACATATTACATCACTTATGTCATGGTTAGTGACATCACTGATGACATCTCAAATGACATCACTGATGACATCATCCATTGAGTGTAAGCGTTTCATAAACGTTTCTGAGACTTAAAGATATATACTAAGCTACTACATAAGTTACATTACTATTCTTTCTGTACTACTAATGGGTGATACTGTTTCTAGCATATATCATCTGAGTGGCTGTGTGTCTCTAGCAGTGTGTGAGTGGATGTCTGAGTGGCTGTATGGGTATGTGAGTGGGTGTGTGAGTGGCTGCATGGATGTGTTGGAGGGTATGTGAGTAGATGTATGGGTGAGTGAGTGGCTGTTTTGGATAGTGAGTGGGTGCATGAGTGGCTGTATGGGTATGTTAGTGGCTGTATGAGTGGCTGCATAAGTATGTGAGTGGCTGTGGGAGTGGCTATTTGGGTGACTGAATAGCTGTGTGAGTGGATGTATGGGTGAGTCAGTGAATGTGTGAGTGGCTGTATGGGTGAGTGAGCAGCTGTTTAAGTGTGTGTATAGTTGAGTGTGTGTGAGTGGCTGTTTTGGAGAGTGAATGTCTGTGTGAGTAGCTGTAAGTGTCAGTGAGTGGGTGTGTGAGTGGTTGTATGGATGTATGAATGGGTATGTAAGTGATTCTGTGGGTGTGTGAGTGGTTGTATGGGTGAGTGAGTGGCTGTATCAGTGGCTTTATGGGTAAATGAGTGGGTGTGTCAGTGGCTGGATTGATGAGTGAGTGGCAGTATGAGTGGCTGTATGGGTGAATGTGTGGGTGTGTGAGTACCTGTATGGGTGAGTGAGTGATGGTGTGAGTTTCTGTATTGGTGATTGAGTGGGTGTGGAAGTGGCTGTAAAGGTATATGAGTGGGTATGTAAGTCTCTGTATGTCTGTATGTGTGGGTGGCTGTATTGGTGAGTGAGTGGGTGCATTAGTAGCTGTACGGGCGAGTTAGTAGGTGTGTGAGTGACAGTATGAGTGAGTGGTTGTGTGAGTGGCTCTATGGTTGAGTGATTGATTGTGTGAGTCCTGGTATGGGTCTGTGAATGGGTATGTGAGGGGTTGGGTTGAAGTGGGTGTATGAGAGATTCTATGGGGGTGTGAGTGGTTCTGTGGATGATGTAATCAGTGATGTCATCAGTGATGTCATTTGAGATGTCATCATTGATGTCATGAGTGATGTCACTGACCATGTCATGAGTGACGTCCGAAGCAGTGCATTACGTGGGCGTAAGTTATAGTTAGCTCAGGTAACTATAACTACTGAATTACACTGGTTTTGTACGAGTGAAATCTGAGCCTAACTATAACGTCCTTATAACCTTTGTTTTTTCCAGTGAATTTCTAAGGTTTTTTAATTTTAATTTCTAACTGTAACCTGTAAGAGAGTGAGTGTGTGAGTGAGTGAATGAGTGTCTCAGTGGGTGTGTGAGTGAGTGCATGAGTGTGTCAATGGGTGTGTGAGTGTCTGAGTGGGCCTGGGAGTGGCTGCATAAGTGTCTCACTGGGTGTGTGAGTGGGTGAGTAAGTATCTGAGTGGGTCTGTGAGTGGGTGTGTGAGTGTCTGAGTGGGTGCCTGAGTGAGTGCATGAGTGTCTGAGTGGGTCTGTGAGTGGGTGTAAGAGTGTCTGAGTGGGTTTGCGAGTGCCTCCATGTGTGTGTGAGTCAGTCTGTGAGTGAGTGCATGAGTATCTGAGTGGGTGTGTGAGTGGGTGTGTGTGTGAGTGGTGCTATGGGTCTGTGAGTGGGTGTGTGAGTGCCTGTCTAGCCAGTCAGCCTCCAGCTATCATTAGGATCCACTTCAGCTGTTGTCTTTTGGCCTTTGGAATGTAGATTTAATTAGGATCTTTCACACCCCTTGTTCAGAAGCCAGGCAGTCGCTAAAGATGTGTTAATACTTTGGGTAGCCCCCTCCCATCAATGTTAGCCACGGAATCTCAGTAGTATATATATAGGCAGCTTCAGGCACTCACAGCACAGCTTCCTGCAGGGTTATCAGGTCATAACCTTAAACAATTCTATATTTTCGATAAATGAATCTGAAAATTCGATGCAGGCTAATTTGGCGCTTTTGTCAGAGATGCTGATGTTTGGGGCTGCAGTTCTGGCGTTCTCATACCTCACTGCTTTTTAGTTCCCTGGAATCCCACTGACTGACCATGGAGAAGAAGAGGCATCCACGTCTACCTTGGGTGTGAACATGGAAGCAGTAGCTGAGAACATGGAATCAGTGCGGGGAAATGTCCATGTGGTGCAAGTGCTACATTGGGCCGTTGCTGAGCCACTGCTCTTCAGACGGGTCAGGGCTGACCTACAGTCACCATAGTTGGGTCTTCCTTCAGTCCTACATCGAGCAGCTCCAGGTACAGCCTTCCGTTCACCATTCCTTATCCCGAGTAGGCCAGCTGCACCAGGCCAAGCCCTGGGTTCGATTTGCAGGTTCCTTTCCCCGGCAAGGGTGGAAGAGCAGCAAAGTGAGAAGAAGAATGCCCATGGCATGTGGCAGAGGGTGATCCAAAAAGGCAACTGTGCACAGACAGTGTTGCCTCTTACCCAAAGCAACATCTCAAAATCCTCATCCCCCGGGCCTAGCCTTAATTCAATAAGGGAGGAGGGGCACGCAAACCCCCTCCCTGGGCTGATTTCGGCCCCAGGGACCATATACCCCAGGTCCTGGAATTAATTCAATAGGGGAGGGTGGCCACGTGACCCCCCTCCCCAGACGGATTTAGGCCCCCGGGATCCCATCCCCCGGGGCCCGGCCATAATTCTATAGGGGAGGGGGTACTGCGCAGTCCCCTTGCTGAGCCGATTTCGGCCCCGGGAATCCCATCCCACGGGGCCCAGCCATTTCTCCCAGTGCCCTGGTAACAGCCAGGGCACCCTGTGTGCATGATGGGGAGCCTCAAGACCCCCACGGTCCTAGCTGGCTCCCTGCCTCCTGCGGAAGCCGGCATTGCTGCTGCATGGAGGGAGCTGCTGGAAAGGCATCTCCCACCATGCAGGACCAATCGTTTCATCTCTTTCCCTGCCCACATGTCTATGGGCAAGGAGAGAGATGAAACCTCAGCTTCCAGCGGGCGGGAGCACTTTGGCAGCTCCCACCCACTGGAACTGGAGTGTTTGCTTTTGCTTGGTGGGAGCTGTCACAGCTCCCGCCAAGCAAAAGCAAACAGCTATGTCCTGGGGATGGGCACCCTGGGACAAAGCAGGAGCTGGCCCTGGGGGGTGGTGGTCCCCAAGGGCATTTATAACTCCTGGAGGGTGGCCGCTTGGCTCCCCTCCTTTCTCGTTCAAGTGCTGCTCCGCCGAGTTGGTGGTCCCCGGGGCCATATGTGGCCCGGGAGGGGGGCCGCACAGCCTCTCTCCCATTTTTAAAAAAAATATTGGGCCCCGGTGAGGTGGTGGTCCCTGGGACCCGGGGGATCCCCGGGGTCCCCCATTGCATGCTATTTGGCCTCGTGGAGGTAATGGTCCCCAGGGGCTTAGGGGGTCCCCGCACCCCCATCAATGTTTGTTTAGCCCCAAAGAGGTGGTGGTCCTCGAGGCTGAGGAGGGTCTGTGAGGCACCCCATTAATGTTTGTTTTGCCCCAGGGAGGTGGTGGTCCCCAGGGCTTATAAATCCTCAGGAGGGGACTCGTGCGCCCGCCTCCTTTTGTATTAATAAAGCCCCGCGAAGGTGGTGGTCCCTGGGGCTCTAAGAGCCTCAGGAGGAGGGGCCCTGTGCGCCCCCTCCTTTTTTTCATAAAATGCCCCCGGGACCTGGCCCACCAGTGGGCCCTTTTCAAAACAAGCACATGAGCCCGCACTTTTTTTTTTTCCAGCGAATTCACGAATTTTGCGAACTTGCAGCAATTTTTTTTAATGCTTTTTTGACCCTCCCGGGGTCCGTATGGGACCCCAAGAACAAGGCTTGGGGGTCAGAGTATTTCCACTCTGCTCCCTTTTCCCATTTTGCACAGTTTTGTTTGGGACACAGCTGAAGCTGAGTCCAAAAATGGCTGACAACACTTCCTGGTTGAAGTGTTGGCAGCCAATCAGAGCTCTGCAGTTGCTCGCTATTATTCGCAAATTAGTTGCGATCTCAGATATACAAGTTTGAATTTCCTTAAATTTCTCAACAACTACTGAACGGATTTACACCAAATAACAAAAAGTTAATCTGCGAACCAAAAGGTAGCTTTCTGTCAAATTTGGTATCATTCCGTCTAGCGGTTTGGGCTGCAGGTGTGTCTAAAGAGTCTATGGGAATTAACATGGGAAACACACTTTTTTTGCCCCCCCCCCCTTTTTCTTGGCCCACGCTTGATAGATCGCCTCAAAACTTTCCATGTGCAACAAGATTCACCGGTGCACTTCTTTTGGAAAATTTCGTGAAGATTCATCAACCGGCACCAAAGATATAGGCAAGTCGAAAAATGCTTTTCCTATGGAAACATAGGCAAACTATAACTACCTACTGGCAACTGCCAGTAATTAATATATACATATCTATCTATACATATATATCTATATATCCACATGAAAATCCAAGAGTGTCCAGTCACACCGGCACTACACAAGGACACAGACTCCACAGCAGTTGAAGTGGCAAGGTGTTTATTAATTAACCATCATTGTCCAAAGACGCGTTTCGGCCGCCAGACATGCGGCCTTGTTCACGAATATATATATAGAGAGAGAGAGTGAGAGAGAGAGAGAGATATGGAGATAGATAGATAGATAGATAGATAGATAGATAGATAGATAGATAGATAGATACGACATAACAACATTTACTAGAGAGATGTGTGGAAATTAAGTGTATATAAATGTTAAACTTATATAGGATGCGGAATACTGATTTTTTTCTGTAGGGGCAATCCATTTTGCCAGATAATGTAAGCAAGATAAGTGTGGTTCGGTGATTTCTTCAATATCACGAAATGTGGTCAAATGGGCAGCCAAGATTGGAATCCAGGCCTTCTGGTTCCACTAACCTATATGCCTTAAAACTATGTTCTCAACGTCACCGCCATTAGGATCATCTGGGGCAGAGTGTGTGAACATCTAAATATTCCACCTTCCAAGTTAAGCTGCATGCGACCACCCAAAGCGGTCACTCTCAAAGTCTTGTGAACTCCCATAAACCAACCTAAATTCCACGTAAATCCCTATCAGCCATAATGCTACATTTGACATGCCTCATGATGTTGTGTGGCCTTCGAAAGGGGCCCACATACTTTGGAGGGGTCCAAGAAGCTCTCTGGATATATTTAACAGTAAACACGTCTAGCGGTTGTAAGACAAAGAGAGATTGGACGGGCGACCCCGGGACGGCAGGTGCTCCTGCTGGGAGTCTCGTGAATGGCGGCCATCATGCTGACCGTGGGAAAGGGGTCTGGGCATGGAAGTGACGGGGCCTGCTACAGGACAGGGCAGTCACAGTCTGACCTGGAGGGAGCAAAGGCCACTTCCATGTCCGCATGAATCAGGGGCAGTGCAGTTCACTGGCTTCTGCCTATCCAAGGTCTGGGCAGAGGTGGGGGAGGGGGGGGGGGGGGCAATAGGGGACGGGAGCCGTTGGTCGGCGTGCGGGAGCGGAGTATCTGTGTCCGAGGTCTGAAGGTCAGAGTGCGCGAGGGGTCCGCTGCTTCTGCCCACAATCTCAAGGTGGAGTGTGCTGGAGAGGTCAAGACGCTGTGTCCGAAGTCTCATGGCCACGACGGGCTTGAGGGTCTGAGAGGAAGGGCACGACCCTGTGACTCCAGTCTCGCGGGCGGTAATGCTCGTCTCGCGGTTGGGCCTTCTGTCCATTGTCTCAAGGGCAGGGCAGTAAGTAGTGAGTGTTCAAGGAGCCAGGCCCCTCTGCTCGCGGTCACCAGTTCAAGTTCCGGTCGAGGCCTAAGGTAAAGGGCCACATCAAGTAAGCACCGAAAGTCTCTTTCGTAGTTTTGGGCTGGCTGGTTCTTAAATAATTTAAGAAATCAAACAGCAGCGTTTTACCATTTTACTTAGTGATAAATGGTTGTCATAGGAACTTTAAAGGATTGTACTTTTTTGACTGGAAAATCTCTGGAGAAATTATATAACACAACACCATAACATGTATGAAGAAAATTACAACATAAACATAAAATGGCACAACATGACAGTCAGAACATAACACAACAATAATATAGCACAAAAATATAACTGCATAAAAAAACCCACAATATATCACCACAACAATAAAATGTAACAGAACAAATATGCACAAATATTCTTGTCACACATTACCACCTACACAAATCTGGTTTCATGATGACATTAAAAGGTATTTGTACCGCGCACGACCGAACTTATCACCAAGGGTATGTAATAACGCCAGTCAAAAATGTTTTGTGATCCACCCGGTGTCTCAGAGGGGTCCGTCTCTTTATACAAGTCCCTAATTTAGAGACTAAAAAAAGAGACAAAATCTACAGTAAAATGGCAGCAGTGCTAAAATCTTTTCCTTAATAGAGTTATTTTATGTTTATTGCTCGTCTCCAGTTCTACTTCTCATGTTTGAAAATCAGGGTTTTCCACTCTAACAACCACACCCACTATTGGTTAAACAGATGTTTGAAAATAGCAATGTTAGTAATCTACTGCCTTGATGTGTTGTTAAGATTCTTAATGGGGCAATCATAACATCGAGAAAATGATGCTTAATATAAATGGATCGCATCAATGTTTGTTTTTAATCTAATCAAAAGAAAAATACTGTTCTCTTCTTTTCATGCCATACGTTTTCAAAGACATTCTTTCTGTGACACAACCAAAGCCCGAACAGAGGGGCCCATTAGGATTGCGGGCGGATCGCCCCCGCCGGGCCGGCGGTAGCCACCGCTGGCCCGGCGGGGGCGATCTGCCCGCCATCCATGCCTGATTGACCCCCCGCCATATTAGTATGGCTGGGGGGTCTGCGGCGGACAGAAAGACCGTCCGCCGCTTTTCCGCCGGTCGACTCGCCGACCGGGCGGAAAAGGGGCACAATATGGTTATTATGATGCATGCGGAGATTCGCCTTTCCATGGCGGCGTTGCCGCCATGGAAAGGCATGCGGCGTCTGGTATTGGGGGCCCGTTGCGGGCCCCCAGGGTGTCGGAGGGGTGGGGGTTGCACATGGGGGGTACCCATGGTACCCCCCCTCATTGCCATGCACTACGTGGCAGGCACCACGTGGTGCCTGCCATGTAATGCATGGCAATGATGTGCGCACTCCTATTGCATGGGAAGAGGTGTGGCGCAGCGGCCAGGGTGCCTGACTCCGGACCACGGGGTTCACGGTTCGATCCCCGGCGTCGGCGGTAGGTTAGCCCAGCACCATGTGACTCTGGGCAATAGCTCGCTTAATCTTCCCGACGGCCCCCAGCGCCGGGACACCTCTCCGGAGGTAGCTGTGCGCTTTACAAATGCTGGTATTATTATTATTATTATTGCGGGCCGGTCTGCAGCCAGCAGATCCACCCGCAATGTAATAGGCCCAGGATGCGCCCGCCAGTGTGGCGGGCGCATCATAATATGCATTGCGGGACCGCCGCAACTTCGGCGGTCGGTCCCTGGCTCCGTTGTGATGGCGGGCGGAGTTTGTCCGCCCGCCATCGTAATGGACCCCAGAGTGTTTCAGGTGGCAGATCTGCACTTCTGACTGTTGCTTCTGAAAGCCGAGGATAGCTGGGACAGAATTAGTTACTTCTTAGACATGAGCCTAACACATGAACATGGGCCTCACAAATGACCGATTTCCCCTCTCTCACTAGCTTTTAAGAGGGCCACCATTTCCTCACCGCAAACAGGTGGACATACAATTGGACAGGTCTACTTTAATAGACAACTCCTCTTTCAGCAAATTTCACACTATGTGGACCCGCAATTACTATTATCTCCTTCTGATGTTTACTCCTCCGTCCAACCACAGCACGGGATCACACCATCTATCTTTTTACTCAAAACATAACATTAGGGGTGTTGGGGATCGTTGGGGGGTATCAGTGGCAGGGAAAATCATATTTTGAAGAAAAAAAACATTCTTGAAGACATTCTAATCTCTCCCAGCTTTGAGGTATCTGCATTCTGTACAAAAAAAGCTTCAGAAATTAGAAAATCTGTTATTTTCAACTTTTTCATAAAGTGACATTATCCTCCCTTAACAAAGTTCCACTAACCGCCACCCAGCTACCATTTACAAGGCAGAGAAAGATGTAATTATGTTATGTTACATGATGTTTCTAGAGCGTAATGTTGACCCAGAGGTATTTAGTGGTATCATAGAAGGAGCAAGTTAAGAAGCGCCCGACACAGAACCTGTTTACTCAAATGCTTGTTTAAAAAGCAAAGTCCTTAATGATTTCCTAAAGGGGGCAGTTCCATGATGGAGCAAATGACTATAGGGAGGGCATTCCACTGCTTAGTAGCAAGTACTGAAAAACTTCATCCACCCGCCCTAACTTTCTTGGATCTAGGCACCACCAAGATGTTAGCTGATGCCGAACGAAGAGTCCTTTTAGGTGAGTATATTGACAACCGATCTTTCAGGAACTTTTGGAGCCACTCCCTTAAGATACTTACAGACTAAACAGCAGCCTTTGAATGTAATACGCTGCTTGATAGGCAGCCGATGAAGGCTCTAAATAGGGGGGTATCCTGAGGGTTAGTCTAAAAATCAATCTGGCTGCCGCATACTGAATCAGCTGCAGCCTCTTTAGTTCATTATCAGGAAAGCCAAGATATAAGCTATTCACATAGCCTAGTCTAGCACTGATAACAGCTGACATAACAGACTTCAAGGCATCTATAGTCAGATAGGTTTCAACCCTCCTGATTGTTCTTAACATGAACGCACATTTGGAGATCACGCGCTGATGTGCGGCGTAAATGATAGGTGTTGGTTAATACTGATTCCAAGGCTTTTTGACACTGGTTTTAGTGGCAGCATGCAAGGGACAGTGAGGGGGGGAAGAGGGGTAGGCAGGGGAAGGTGGGGGGGAAAATAAAAAAATAAATAAAACTTACCTGATTGTCGTAGCCACCGCCGTCGCCAGCTGCCGTCGCCAGCTGCCACCTCTCCACCAGGAATAGAAAGCACCCAGGCTTCCAGACGGCCCCCAGCCAACCACGATGCTGCTGATAACAGGGTCGTGATTGCTCTGAACGCCGTGGTTCAGCACTCAGACAGGGGCTGGGGGTCTAGGGATGTTCTCCACCCAGGCTGTAATGCAGCCTGGATGGAGAACATGCAAAGTGCGCATGACTGTTTGGCCGGCCGGAGACGGCCGGCCAAACAGTCATGTGCACTTTAGGTGCAGCAATAACCACTCCTCCTCCCTCTGAGTCAAGGTGCCCAGCCCCATCCCAACCTGGCGGCATCGAGAATGCAAAAAATAAAATGATAACTTCTGTTATCATTTTATTTTTTCCATTGCACTGCTTCAAAGCAGTGGGGCACCGCTCCTCTGCCTTAGTGGAGGAGCCGCCGCTGACTGGTTTCGAGAATGCAAGCATTCCCATGTCTGGAGGCCAGAAGATATTGGTCCGTAGTGAGAGATTTTTACCTAGCACCATCATTTTTTTTTCAGCATTTAGTTTATGGTGATTTTGTCTCAAACAGCTACTCGATAAAATGCATCATACTCCTAAACTGGTCTTGTAGGAATTCCGAAGTGTCAAGCTGGATTAGGATCTGACAGTGGTCTGTATAGTTAAATATCCGGCACCCTCTTAGCACTAATTTATACATATATATATATATATGTATATATATATATCACAGGTTACTCCGTCGTACCATAGGATCTCTCCAAGAACGGATATATATATATATTGTACTTTTTCCTTTTTGTCACTGGTTCCTGCAACGCTGAACCCAAAAACGAAACGGACTCCACTTTTTCTTTGCACTTAATTTATTTTCCGTGCTGTGCTGCCATCATGACGCGTTTCGGCCTCGCAGGGCCTTGATATATATATATCCAATTACCACTCCAATTCGCCGTTGCGCGCGACAAGAGACACGGACAACTTGGTAAGCTGGATTATGCCAATAAAGCGTTTATTTTTCAGTTTTGGTGCAGTCGATCATGACGCGTTTCGGCCAACGCAGTGGCCTTGGTCACATGATCGCGTTACGTGCTGGTACAACATTTATTGGATACCTATTACCCATGTGACACCGTGCCTACAACTAACATGGACATAGAAAAAAGACTTGGCAATAGCGGGTGTTTATATAAAGGGCTGCCTATTTTTCATGATGATACATATATTGTAGGTAGTCATAAATACAACTGCATAGTTTAAATGTAAAACCAAAAAACATCATAAATAAAAAACTCATGATATATAGAGAACGCTAAAATGCATTGATAACATTTACTTCTTTGGTCATTAAAAGCAGAAATATGAAACCCATATAATGTTTTTCAAATATGGCTAGCGATAAAAACAACCCTTAATATTGCTAAACAATCAATTGATCAATCGATCAAATCAAATTCGTACAAATACATATATATACATAATGATAATCACTATCTTATAGCGAGATGATAAATTAGGTCCAAACGATCTTTGTCCAATCTAAAGTGCAAAAAGTAGTGCAAAATTGCGTAATATAATGTGCATATGTGCATGGATAAAAGTGAAGGTAAGTGTATTAAGATAAAAAAGTACAAATAGCAGCTGTTGACTTATAATGGACACTTATTTACATGCATACATAGTTAATACTTAATGTATACTTGACAGAAGAAATATGCCTAGGGGCTCCTTATTACTAGTATTTTGTCATTTTTTGTTTTTTGTTTTTTATTTTTTATTATTTTGTCATTTTGGAGTATAGTCATCCATCCCAGGCCACTTTAAAAAAATATTTTTCATGTTAGATACATAACCACACTCTAACCTCTATATATATATACATAAAATAAAAAGATCGGAAAGATCGGAAGATGGGGAGATGATACGGACCCGTGTGGAGCCCCACACATAGGGGCCGATTCCGATTCCGGCCGGAAATCTCTCCGACCGAGCCGGACCCGGAGAGAATTCCGACCGAATCGGACCCTAGCAGTCTGACCGGACGAGTACGATGCATTCGCATGCTATCGGACTCGAGTCGGTCGGACTCCCATTGAAGTCAATGGGAGCCGGTCGTTCAACGCGTACGCGGGCTCCCATTGACTCAATGGGTGCGAGGCGGACAAGGGCGCCCCCTACAGCGTGTATGCGTCCATGCGCATCGCGGCGTACATTCACAGGTAGGGGGGACCCATGGGTCCCCCCTGTGTGCGACTCGCGCGCCTACGCGTACAGGGGGGTCCGACGCGGACCCCCAAAGTCCGGCTCCCACAGCTTTTTCGAGCCAGACGGCGCGAGTCGGTCGGACTGCTCGCGGCGCGCATCGTACTTACCCGGCCGGGAAACGTCTCCATAGCGCGGTGCGAGTCGTGTCCATGCGAGTCGGTCGGAGCGTGTTGAAGCCGCGTTCGAGTCGGTCGGCGATTTCGCGGGTGCTTGCATCGTACTCGCTCGGCCGGACCCGCGTACGATTCGGTCGGGAAACAGGGCTCCGAATCGGATCCGGTGAATCCGAATCCGATTCGGAGCACTACCGGCCGAGATCGGAATCGGCCCCTTAATCTTAAGGTCTGGTGCCTTGAAGGTTTTTTGTTGGATTGCCTGGGTCTTGTTCTAAAAAAAGAGGAAAGCCAACTAAAGTTTTTCCCTCTAAAGCCCGCCAGCCATAGTCAATACAACAGAATCCTGTGTGTTCAACCATATCGAAGGCTGCAGACACGTCCAACAATATCAATGCGGGGACGTGCCTATCACCCAAATCCCTTCTCAAATCGTCTATAACTGAGGTAATCACTGCTTCAGTGCTATATTGTGGTTGAAACCCAGCTTGAAATGGCACGAGGTAGTTGGAACTGGAAAGAGAGAAATTCACCTCTTTCAATATGGGGCTGACAAGAGTTTGACACAGTTTGGTGACAGTGAAATGGGACAGAAATGTTTAAGAATTTTCAGGTTGTCTCCAGGTTTCTTCAGGAATGGAATAACTATTGCTTTTTTGAAGTAGTCAGGAACTTCGCCAGTCTTCAAGGAAGAATTCAGATGGCTTGTGAGAGGGTCTACAATGGAAAGAGCCATCCACTTAAATACTTTAGGGGGGCATGGATTGACCAGGTGATCCAGACATAACTTTAATAAACAAGCGATGTACATCCTCACAACTAAGTTCAGTAAACTCTTCAACCTTGTGGCAGCCTTCTTCTCTCTCCAGCCAGCCACAATCCACAGCAGGGCTGTTGGCTATTGGTAGTTTAAAACGTTTAATTTTATCCCTAAAGAACACATTTAATTCATCCTGTGTATATATCAATTGCTGACTGATTCTATCTGTCCTAGAAAGACTGTGCCCAATATCAATTAGTTCTTTCTGCGGATTATCAACCATGCCTAATCTACTTGTGATGAAGTCCGTTTTCTTCTGCGTGATCAATTTCCTATATTTAAGCATAGCTTCTTTAAAGACTAGTTTAGCGGAGTCACCACAGTTCCTCATCCATTTCCATTCAACACATTTAGGGGGATATTCACAAGAACGTGTGCTGAACATCACCAAAAAATGCTAACGCAACTTTACACATCGCAGCCTATCGCGGGAAAATAACCCTGTGTTAACGTGGAATTCACAACAAGGCGGTACCATGCGATAGTCTGCCGAAACCGCGGACAATGTCCGCGATACAACAACCGCGACGGTGATAAAAACACAAACCTCAACGCGAAAAAACATGCGATGGGCCAAAGCGCGATGAGGAAATCAGCAATAAGCAGCGCCAGGCCTGCAATACACACATGGCAGGCGGGAAAAATCACTACAAAAGTAGAAAAAACACACAAACACCATGGAGGCAGCCGGAGCAGGCGCAGAGGACGATCGCAACCCCACAAGCACCCCGGACGACCAGCCTGGGACCTCGGGGACAGGGAAGGGCAAGGACAAGAAGAAGAGGAAGACGAAGTTCAGTCCGCAGGAAAACAGGATCCTGGTCACGGAGGTGATGGAACACCATCAACAACTGTTCGTCACCTCCAACGTGTCATTGGGCACCAAAAATGGAATATGGCGGGACATCGTGGACAAGGTGAATGCCGTCGGAGAGCACAAGAGGTCAATGGACGAGGCCAAGAGGCGATGGATTGACATCAAGCGCAAGACCAAGGAGAAACTCGCAGCCAACCAGAAGGCAGCAATGCAGACTGGAGGTGGGAGCCCAGCGCCACAGCTGGATGACATGGAGGAGCTGGTGTCGACAGTCATCAGTGTGGAGACTGTGGCCGGAGTCGGGGGACCGGACACTGCTCGACAGGACACAACACAACCGCAACAGGGTGAGTGACCACCAGGTACTGGGGGGATGGGTGGAGATGGCCACAATGGCACACATGCACAATCAAGCAGAGCACAGTGCACACCCACAATGACTCTGGATCATGGCCCTGATCCACAGACTGTCACAATGTACAATGCCATGCTGTTTGAATGTGAACCTGTACCATGCGGCTACATACATGCGGACACATTGTAATACACCATCTCCCCTTCACATTGCAGGGTCAGCGTCAACACCTCCTGCAGAGCAGTCCCAGCCACTCTTCACTGATGACGAGGAGGACACCCCCAGCATCAACACCCAAGCCCTCCAGGACAGCATTGACATCATCCGCAACTCACCTCCAGGATCAGGGCAGCCCAGCTGCATCGAGGAGACCCCACCCACTACCCAAACCACCCAGCAGGAGGCACCCACAGCCCCGGCAGTCTCCCAAGACCCCCAGGAACAACACATGGCCTTCCAACGCCGTGTGCTGGAGGGCCAGAGGGAGACGGCTGAGCAGGTGCGGGTGGGGTTCGACCTCATGGCTACCAAACTGGATGCCATCCATGGGTGTCTAGGTCCCATCAGGGACCAGCTCCAGTCCCTAACGGACACCCACGGTCCGCTCCATGGTCTCCAACGAGCCCTGACTGACATCGCTGGAGTCATGACTCGGAGACAAGAACACCTGTCAGCTCAGAGTGGCTCCAGCGATTCCAGTCGTGAGCTGGCACGCATGCGGAGGCTCATGGAGGACATGGTGCGGATGGAGGCAGAAAGGATGGCAGCCACCGCTGCACATCAGCAAAATGTAGCTGGTATCTACCATGCCCTGCAGATCCTCATCATGGCATTGCTGCCACAAGGCGTGGCGATGATGAATGCTGCTGCCCCCACACCATCCACATCTCCGCCCCCTGGTGTGTCAGTGCCTCCCAGTGCGGCAGGCGTCTCCACTCCGGCACCTGATGTGTCACTGCCACACAGTGCTGCCGACAATCCTCCTCCGGCCCCTGATGTGTCAGTGGCACACAGTGCCGCAGCCGGTACTGCAACACCCACAGGTGGGGCAGAGCACACATCCGAGGACGAGGACGTGGATGGGATTGAGTTCAGTAGGAGGCACTAGCATTCATTTCCGCCACCTGGCCTGTTTCTGCTTGGTGCCGCACATGGCCCCATGACCTTCCACTGACCCCTGATACACTCTGCTGCACTCACCTTGGACCGCGACATGGACTGCCATATCCTGTTTGATGACAAATGACACGGCGACCAGACTGCGGACTGTACCCTTCCTCTTCCGCAGTACTTGTCATCCCCGGATGGACTCTGGCTGGCCCTCCACGGGCCCGTATTGTGTAGTGTGCTTGGCATGGCCCTGTACCGCTCCAGCTGCAAAACTCCACTGGATGTGCAATAAACATCCAGTAACGCACTGCTGTGTCATGTCTTTCATCATTCATGTATGAATGTGTGGATGAATGTAGGGACAGTGATTTCCCTTACGTCAATGATGCTCATCTAGTGGGATGCCAGTCACAGTGTGCTACATTGCCTATTGTGTTCCGGGTGCCATGGACACTACAACCGGGACACACGCATTAGTCACTTCCTTGTCCGGACATGGACTGAACCACGCCCAGAGCCCCCGAGTCATTGTTGCAAGCCCTGCGCTGGTCCGGCATACGCCAGGCCAGACCACTCCGCTTACGCTCCGAGGGGGGCCCCACATAGCTACATGTCGCAGGCGTACACGCTGGTGGCGTGCAGGTCACTGGTCTAGTTGTCAGCATGTCCCGGCCACTCCCTGAGGGCAGGTTTGCACACACACCACACCCATCCGGCACAGGTGTCACAGGCCATGTGACCCCGCCAACATAAGGGGCCAACAACATCACATTCCCCTCTGCCGGTGGTGACTGGATGACGGACGCTCCACGGTTCTCAATCATAAAGGGCCCATGAGTTGTTGCGCACAAGGTCAGTGGCACCCGAAGCCTTGCGCCCGTCACCGGCCTACCAAGACGTGGCGCTGACTGGGGTTGCACAGGGTTAGTGGCACCGAAATAGCTGAGCGGGTGTGCAGCCTGCGATGATGACGTGTGCACTGATGTGGTCTCCGCCATTGATGACTCAGGACTCAGTGTCATGTGTGGGACCTGCTGGGCCGCGGGCGGTTCTGCATGATGTGGACCATGCCATGGTGGCGGGACCGGGGCCTGGAGCTTGCACGGGCACGTGGTGTGCCCACTGGTGGACACACCGTTGGCGGCAGGTGAGCAGTGGGCCCGGGGTGCCCAAGTGTGGACAGCCAGCGCTGGCCAGCGGGAGGGGGTGGGGTGCGGCTGCATGCGTGCCCAGGGACGGACAGGCGTTGTTGCTGTGTGCTGTGTGATGGACTCTGCCATGATTGACTCTGGCCTCGATTACAGATTGCAGACCTGGTGGCTTGCAGTGTATCCTGGCACATGGTTGGAGACACACCGGTGGCAGCAGGTGAACAGTGGGGCCTGGGTGCGCAGGGGCGGCGGTGTCTCTCTCACTCTCCCTTCCTTCCCTTCTCTCTCTCTCACTCTCTCTCTCCCTTCCTTTCCTTCTCTCTCTCTCTCTCACTCTCTCTCCTTTCCTTCCTTCCCTCTCTCTCTCACTCTCTCTCTCCCTTCCTTACCTTCTCTCTCTCTCACTCTCTCGCTCCCTTCCTCTCTTTCTCTCTCTGCCTTTCTTTCATTCTCTGTTTCACTGTGTCTCGCTCCTTTGATGTGCGCATGACACACGTTCTGATTTTGTACTTTATTTTCCAGGCTGTGACATCGAGATTGTCCCGGACGGACCCGACAGGAGTCTTCCGCATTGGTGTTTTGTGTTGTATTTCAATAAAACATTTGGTTGTTACTTCAGTGCTGTGTGACTGTTTCTCGTTCTTCTGGCCACACATGTGTGTTATTTTTTGACAATGTGCGTCATCATGCGCTTTTTGTGGCTCTTGTGTCGTGCACGGTATGTGTATGTCCGGGGGGGGGTGGCGGTGGGTGTTGTGGCCCTCGTGGGTATCGGAGATGCATGATCATTGTCTCCATGGCATCTGTGGGTCTTCAGGTGTGGCTCTTGGCTGGGCTCCCTTTCATGCTGTAGGTAGTCGTCCTGCTTAACACCAGCAAAAGGCAGGTGTTAGATCACTGGTGCTACTGCGGCTTATCGCCTGATTTTGGTTCGCATCGCAGATCTGGCAGTTCGTTGTGAAAGTGGTGTAGTGGTTTTATCGTGTGTTTTTGCACGGGAACGCCTAGTCTGCATCTCATTAGGGTTAGTTGGTGGTGTCCACTGTGGAAATACATTTTGGGGCCGTTATCGCGGGAATACTGGCGATGTCTGCAGTTTGCACCCGCTTGTGAATGGGGTGTTAAATCTATCTCCACTTTTGATGGGTTAAGGTGGGGATAAATCGGCGGTAGGTCCTTGTGAATATGCCCCCAAGTCTGTAGCTTCACTTACCTCAGTTCTTTAGAGAACCAGGGAGTGGTCTTTTTATTGCCACATTTTATCTCCAGTGGCGCATAGTGAAGCCCGGCTGTATCAATCCAGTTGTTGAATTCCTGGGCAGCCACATTATGACTTTTACTTAAAGCTACTAATAAGATGTTACAACCCCTGCCCCTATTCCCTGCAAGTGGCCTGCCAAACCACTGTAATGCAAGGATAGGGTGGCGGTAATAGCTACTGGAATTGTACATTGGCTGGCAGTCTGGAAGGATGAAGATAAGCCCCCCAGTTAAGGTAGACATAGCAGCCAGAGGCGAATTCAGGTGTCTCCACTGGCCCCCCACGCATGCACAGTACAGTGGGGGAACTCCCCAAGCAGCCCTCAGTCCGCGATAGGGAGAGGTGGCTCGTCTCACCCCTGGGCATCATAGTAATCCAAGTATTACCTTACCTGTGATGCACAAGCACCATCAGTAAGAAGGACACCCCGGGGACCCCTTCCTCTTTGGGAAAGTAAAACAGGCTTTGGCAAAGCCAATAGGTTTTGCCTATGCGAGACTTATTGGCATTGTCAGTGCTATTCATTAACATTGATCTCGAGGGCTGCTGAGAGACCCCATCCCTATCCCAAGGCTGGATCTCTCTTCTTCTCCCTATACTCTACAATCCTTGGTGATATCTTTGTCTCTTGCCATCTCTGTGATGGTGGTACTCTGATCTTTTCCCTTGTTCCACTCTCCATCCCCTTCTCTTAAATAAAATCCATGATTGTTTAACGGTCATGAGACAATGGATGACCATCTTCTACCTTATGTTAAATTCCTCAAATATGAAAATGATTTCACTCTTGGCTTTGTCAGCCCTCAGTTCACTCCCATCCCACACATTTATTTTTCCTACAAATCTTAAAACACCTCCTTTTACCAACAACAATCCAATCTCAAAATTCAACAGCAGTCCTTTATCACCTCCACCACCACTGCTGCCACAATGAAGCTGCATAGCCTCACTCAGCGACCTCTTTCCACCAGCGCTGATCAGGATAGCTCCCTGCCCAGAACATGGCGCAGTACAAGCTATTTACCGTTGCGTTCATATCCATCCATAACCTGTAAAGCGCAGCTGTACCTTGGGTGACTATGCACTATAGTAATCTGCAAAACAATAATTAAATAAATCCCTGGTGATCACAGCTCTACCTTGGCTAATTGAGCAGCACACTGCATCGCGTTCGATATGGTCAGCCAACCTCCACCTCTGATTAGTACCTAGACGCAAGGATCGCCCTCTAGATTGTGGAACTTTGAGCTCCCTTGACCTCCTCACTAGAATGTCTTTCCAGTTACAAACCACCTCAGAGCCATCATCTCTCATCCGCCGATGAAGCAAGCCATCAAGACTCATCTCCTTGCACTTGAATAATTCTTTTTACCTATTCCTCACCACCCTAACCAATACATGCCACCCTAAAATCATCCAGTCTCGCCCCATTATAAAAATATAAATATGTCAGTACTGTTAAATGTTAGTAGTGATCGTTACTGTCTTTGTTTGCTTCTGCCTGAGCACCAGCTTACCCATGACCCATCTATATGGAGCCACCCACCCTCTCCTCGCTCATGTGTCCACCACAGAAGCCATAGGAAGCAGTTGAGTGAGCAGAGCTACCAGATCACAGTGAGTACAGATGCTAGTTTCCAGTTCTCGAGTTACTTTGATATTGCCTGGCCTTTATGGCATCAGAATGAAAAGAGCACAGATTTCAAATGGGAAGCATTACATCTCATTTATTCACATATTCCTTGGGGACAAGTGGTCAAGTCTGCAGTAATGGAAATGTGATCCCACACCCAGTTGTGCTTGAATTGGCTAGAGATTTTTCATGCTAGATAGCGTCTTTAAAACAGAATGCATAATCTTACAGGAAAATACCTGCAATTAGAAGCACTACCTTAAAAATTAACATATCAGAGTGATGGACAGGAGAATCATTTTAATGTCTATATAAAACTCTTCAAATAAATAAATAAATAAATGTCAGAGCAAAGACAGAGTCACAGACTAAGTAGAGCCTGCAATGTTACTGGTCTGCTCACTGGTAAACTGCCAGGGTTATGACAGTGCCAACCTTCAGGAAAATGGGTAAAAGAGGCAGTCCATGCTGGGTTGAGTCTATTGCCTTTGTCACAAGAGGGTCAGTGCAGGACTAATGCAAGTAACAAAGTCCAGAGGATCCTATAGCTGCTGTACCATTCTGACATCTTTCTGCATTTCCCCATGGGCAGATCCTGTTTTTAATCTTTTCATCATATTTCAAAGACCATCATGCTGTCAACGCTTGTGAGGGGCACATATAACACTCCCTAGTTCATCCTGAGTGAGTATTCTTGCCTGCGAACTATGGTGTGACCTCCTAGTTGGTGGCAGTATTGATGAAAGTTGGGTATAGTCTTTTCTGTACCAAAGATTCCCCTTGTGTAAAATCCAGACTAGGGGGCATTTTCCCTTAAGTGTGTGTGAGTGTGTGGGAGAAGGGAGTTAATGTGTATCTGAGATCCCTTTTAGATGCGATCCCTCAGTGGCGCTTCCCCTTCACTGGTGTATGCATCTATGTGAACATCTCACCACTGGATGCCCAGTGGCGTAGCTGAGGCCCATCACGCACACAGGAATGAGTCCACTGGGTTTGTACCCATGAGCACATCACCCCACATCCTGCCTTATTAAGAGTTCAGTTTCAGATGTCTGGCTTGGGTGGTAGCATACACATGACGTAGTGCTCACTTGAAACAGCTCTCACTTTGGCTAGTTTGCCAGCCCTTGCTTAAGATAGACTGGCTGCCTAAAGTTTGAAGAAGAAATCACCCTAGACTGGAGCTGGCCCATTACCTTAAGTCCAGAACAGATACTCAAGCGTTTTGGCTTGTACTTTAAAGAGCAGCACTAAACCTTGGTCTGTATGCAAGCTGCTTCTAGGAGTTTGGACAACTGTTGCGCTCTTGCTGGCAGCAAGCTGGAAGAAGTTCCATGTGAAGTGACTGACCCTGCTGAATGCTGTATCGTTGTCCAAAGGAGCAGAATCATCCTCCGCAGTGGAGCCAGTGACCAGTCCAAGATAACCTGACCGTTGGAGCCAGTCACCGACAAAATACAGGCAAAGAACTGAACCGAACTAAAGAATTCTTTGGCCTCTGATATACCTCTAAGTTCCCTGGTCCTTGGAGCCTCTTTCCCCTTTAGAAAAGTTCCTGTGCCTGTAAATGCCTGTGATAGATTCCATTTCTTGATTTTTTTCTGTTTGACCGAACCTGAGTCTTTGTGCTCCAGGACTCCCTGGGCACTGAAAAATGTTGACAATGTCAGGAGAGTCCAATATATGGGCCAATGAGGTTTGCATGGTATCACAAACGGTGTGCTCAGAGTTTGTAAGATAGCCATAGCGTTTGGCATATTTTTATCAAACATTGTTTAGCTTTTATCCATTTTATTTGCTTTTAATGATGTTAAAGAAACGGATTGTAAGCGCCAATTTTCAGCTTGTCATGTGACTCATTTTTCACTGTATATTTTGATGCATTGCCCTGCTAATAATAATGCTCGATTTGTCGTAACTAATTTTACTATATTGTTATGATTGTTACTTAAATCTAACAATACATTGAATTTTAACTTGACTTCCTAAATGCATGCATGAAAAGTTTGCTAGAACTGTCCTCCTTTCAATGTACTGGCCCTTTTTGCCTATCCAGTAGCCCCAACCAAAACTTTGTACTGACAAAGTCTCGTGTAAACCGGAAGATAATGGAATGCCAATTGCAACGTGATCCAAAAGCTCAGCCAACGCCAAAACTTTATCTCATTCTAGTATTGTGGAATTTTGGCTTTAACTTCTAAACTACTGAGATACCATAAACTTCTATCATAGTACTTAACTAGGGGTGGGGCACCTAAAGATACTATGTGGTCTTTTTGTGACTGTCTGCTTGGTAGTAAACTCTGTAGTAACCCCATCAGAGGCCTTCCAAATGCTATTGAAGTTGCCCTGATAGTGTGCTAAAGCAAATACTCACTGCTGGAAGTCCAGTCTCTCTGTCCCTATCTGTGACCCTACTCTCCTTTCTGCCCCTCTCTGTAATCCTGCCCCCCTCTCTTGCCCCTACATTTATCCTAGAGTCCCTTCATATGTATCCCCACCTCCCTGTTTGTATCACCTCTTACCCTGCTTTTCTCCTTGCCCCTCTCTGTAAACCTGCCCACCATGTCCCTAAATATAACCCTGTCCCGCCTCTCTCATCTCTAATCCTGCTTGTCTGTAAACATGCCCCTGTGACCCTACGTATAACCCTGTCCCCCTGTGACCCTACATATAACCCTGTCCCCCTGTCTGCCTTGTACATAACCCTGCCTTCTGGTCTGCCTCGTATGTAACCCTGCTTCTTGTCTGTCTCGTATGTAACCCTGTCCCCGTCTCATTCGTATATAACCCTGCCCCCCTCTCTGGCTTGTATGTAACCCTGCCCCCCGTCTGGCTCATATGTAATCCTCTAGCCCTGCCCCCTTATCTGCCTTGTATGTAACCCTGCCCACCTGCCTGGCTCGTATGTAACCCTGTCTACCCCGTCTGCCTCATATGTAACCCTGCCCACCGACTGTCTCGTATGTAACCCTGCTCCCCGTCTGTCTCGTATGTAACCCTGCCCCCGTCTGGCTCATATGTAACCCTGCCCCCCTGTCTGGTTCGTATGTAACCCTGTCTGGCTCGTATGTAACCCTGCCCTCTGTCTGGCTCGTATGTAACCCTGCCCACTATCTGTCTCGTATGTAACCCTGCCTCCTGGTCTGGCTGATATGTTACCCTGCCTCCCTGTCTGTCTCATATGTAACTCTGGCCAACTGCCTGGCTCGTATGTAACCCTGACCCCTATCTGTCTCGTATGTAACCCTGCCTCCTTGTCTGGCTCGTATGTAACCCTGCCCACTATCTGTCTCGTATGTAGCCCTGCCTCCTTGTCTGGCTCGTATGTAACCCTGACCCCTATCTGTCTCGTATGTAACCCTGCCTCCTTGTCTGTCTCGTATGTAACCCTGCCTCCTTGTCTGGCTCGTATGTAACCCTGACCCCTATCAGTCTCGTATGTAACCCTGACCCCTATCTGTCTCGTATGTAACCCTGACCCCTATCTGTCTCGTATGTAACCCTGCGTCCTGGTCTGGCTGATATGTTACCCTGCCTCCCTGTCTGTCTCATATGTAACTCTGCCCCCCTGCCTGGCTCGTATGTAACCCTGTCCCCGTCTCTCTATCTCTGACCATGCTTGTGTCTCTAAACCTGTCTGTACACCTGCTTCTCACTTTTCCACTGCGGCTCCTCCGCTAAGGCGGAGGAGCGTCGCCCCACTGCGCAAAAAGGAAATATAAAATGACAATAACGCATCATTATCATTTATTTTTCCTATCGCATGCAGTCAGTGGCCTGTGTGCAGTGTGGACGGGGCTGGCCAGAGCAGGGGAGCAGTGGTTTGTGCTTCCAAAGTGCGCATGAACTGTTTGGCCGGCCCTCTTGGGCCAACCAAACAGTTCATGCGCACTTTGCATGTTCCCACCGCCGGATCATGGCGCTATGCTCAATCACAAGGCTGCAAAGCAGTGCTGTGCTTTGCTCAGGGGGCCTGTGTGCCGGTGCTTCCTGCTGCCGGCCGGACTGCAGAAAGGAAGAAGGAAGAGGACGCAGGGGAGGTGGTGGTCGGCCGGCCGTTCCAAGGTGTTTTGTTTTTATTAATTAACACCCCCCCCCCCCTTTCCCGCCCACCACCCGCGTCCGGTATTAGCCGCTACTGTTTAAGTGTGATCAACTCTCTGGTCATGTTCTCAGCCGTACTGTTTGGCCCGGTCTCATCTATAGCCCTGAACCCCCTCACCCCCATCTTTTCGGTAAGCTCACTCTCTGGCAGTATATTTAATGCAGCGGCACTCCCTGTTACTACCTGCAGCCCTGCGCCTCTCCCTTTCCCTGCCAGTAGACATGCGGCCTGGCCTGTACATCTGCTCTCGCTTGTCACCTCAGCTGCCCTGGCCTGCTCACCACTGAAGGCTGCTGTGGGGCTGCTCCCTTCTCTGTCCTATCAGCGGCCAGCTCCTCTCATCTTTTTAACTGATAACTTTCTGCTGCGCGCTTTTCTCTATCTGCATCCCAACCTCTCCTCTTTGCTTCTTTCTATCCCTGCCCCCCCCACCACCCCCTTTACCCGCAATGCTCTCTGGCCTGGCAGCCATTTGTTTCTTTAAATTATTGCCACACTTGTAGCTGAGACCTTGTCATTCGTGCCTCGTCCCCTTGTGCCCCCTCCACGCCCTGCCACCCTGTCCATCACTCCCTCTCCCGCTGCCCCCGCCCCTCTCAGGGCACATTACGGTGACGCTGAGGCTGCAGGGGGTGAAGGTCAACTGCTTGATTGGTATAATTGCTGCTGTCTGGGAGGAATCACATGCCTGCCCCCGCCTCCTCACCCGTCCTGGCAGATGGATCAGCCCTCTGACCCTACCCTGGTCCCTCTAACCTCTGCGTGACCTCCCCTTGACCGTCAGGAGGACAATCCCAGACAAGGAGCCCTTCCTTCTGTGTCAGGGTCTCCAGCCGGGCCCTCTGCCCCCATAAAACTCTATTCTTTATGCATCATTTCAGCCTTCTTCAAAAGGGTCAGAGTGTCAAAGGTGCACTTAAACGAGGGTCCTAGGCAGGGGAGAGACACCGAGACAGACACATCTAGAGAGACACCCTAATGTCAAAGTCACGTGGCAAAAGACGCCAAGGGGCAGATTTACTAAAATTTGAGACAACACACCACAGCAACCAAAGCTGCTGCACTGCGTTACATCAAAGGCAAAGAGCAGCACAGCGCCATATCTAGGAAGACATGGCGCTGTATCTTTCTCCCCGAGCGTTGCCGCACTTAGGCTGCCAGGCATCTCGCACACCCATGCACCATAGCACCACGTACAACCCTTTCACCATGTGGTACGGCTGTGTGTGTAATGTCTTGCTCAAGGATAGTGCTCCAAGGGGGCCCGTCCAGTACAAAATACTATGCCTAGGCAAAGGTTAAAACGTATCCAAGCTT
Organism: Calotriton arnoldi; assembly: GCA_963921515.1. Taxonomy (NCBI): domain Eukaryota; kingdom Metazoa; phylum Chordata; class Amphibia; order Caudata; family Salamandridae; genus Calotriton; species Calotriton arnoldi. Next base: position 187,394 of record CAWUFW010018088.1, read on the forward strand.
GTATGTGTGCTGTACAGTACAACACACATGCAAAGTTGAAAAAAGAAAACTTTTTTCAAATGTGACGCCTTCCTCTAGGAAGTTTACATTTCTGGCGCAAAGTCCTGTCAACCATTTTTAGTAGAGAGGGCGGGACATAAAAAAAAATAGATAATTGGATGGTAACGCCCATGTATTACCCATGGTACACCCCGTTAAGCAAAGTAGTGCAGATTAGCACATAGAGCTTGCTCTAGGGCTGCATTTCATTTCATAGAGCTTGCTCTAGGGCTGCATTTCATGCAACACAACACTGGAAAGTAAATCCCAATTCTACACTTTCACGTCACTTTTGTGACTTGGCGTGTGTGCTGTACTGTACGGCACACATACAAACTTGGAAAAGTTTTATAGTATGTCTAAGAATAGTAGTTTATACTGGAAGGGTATGTTAGACATCACACAGACACCTTTGCACTATGATGCAAGAGTGTGTGCATGACACAAGGCTGCCTAAGGTACGCCAGCGCAGGCAGAGAGAGAAACAGATTCATATCTTAATAGATATGTAGCTGTTCTGTTCTCTCCCTTTGACGCAATTCTGTGCAGCAACTTTGGTTGACGCGCTGCGTTGCATTAACTGCTAGTATTTCTGCCCTTGGTGTCTTTTGTCATGTGACAGTGAAAAATCAGTACATTTGGCCCCTAGTTTCATGGAGGGATGATAAAAGCTTCACCTTGTTTTGTGGACAGGGGCAGACCCTTTCAAATGGCATCACAGAGGGAACAAAGGGCCTAATTTACAAGAAAGTGCCGCAGCGCGGCACCGCAAGCTCTTTGGCTGCGCCACGCTGCAGCACTTTCAAAGCACAGGGATGCGACATATTTACAATAATATGTCGCATTCCTGTGCTCTCCCCTGCGCTGGCGCACAATGGGCTGCCATGCGCCGAAGTAGGCCTTCTTGCACCATAGTACAAGGATGCCTGCATTACGGGGATGATTGTTTATGTTCAGGAAAGATTCCCTTCCTTCACATAAACACTCTGAAATGGCGTTTTTCAACTTCTGTGTGTGCTGCATTAGCACACATAGAACTTGACGTTATTTTTTTAACGATTGTGTATGTGCAGGAAGGGACACCTTTCTGTACATAAACAATCACCAGAGGTGATTTCCTTGTCATAGAAAGAGGAGAAAAACGAGGAGAAATGAATACATTTCTCCTTGTTGCGCCTCCCTACACCTCCCCTGGGGAGGTATAGCATTCAGACGCATTTCCAGGTTTACGATTTCTCGTAAATCTGGAAATGTGTCAGGTTCCATGGGTGTTGCATGGGAACACCCACAGCAACACCCATAGAATACCCCTTTCACGCAAAGAACTGCGTGTAAAGGGGCCATATTTACAAGGACAGGAAAAGCCACGCAGGGTGGCTTTTCCTGTCCTTGTAAATAGGAGGCAGTGAAATGCGCCGCCGGTGCGTCACAAAAAGTGATGCACCGGTGGCACAAGGGGCTTGTAATTATCTTTCATCTGCATTGACATTGAAGTATAGGTAATTTCACCTAGTTTGGCGGAGGAATTCAGAGTTTGTCAAGTGGTTTGGTAAAGTGATTCTGAATCTTTTTTCCCGGTTTTGCAGTGGCTATAGAGTCTTTAATCTGTTTGGTGGAAGGGTACTGAGTCATTCACTTGGTATGATGGAGAGGGTCAGGGTACAAGCACTTTCATTGGTGTTGATTAGGCCTGGGTGGAGTTCGCGGAGTTTGGCTAAGCGGAACTCCGCGAAGTGACCAAAAAACTCCGCCGTGCTACGTGGAGTTCCACAAAGCGGCAGAGTGCGTTTGGTCATGCCGTTCACATTGATTTTCAGCGCCGGGTGTTTGTCCCGCACTGTAAAATCAACGCGAATGGCATCAGGGCGCAGTGCAAGAGGGCGCTGCTTCTTTACTTGCCGCTCGAGTAGATTTTCTATCTGAGCAGCAGCTTTCTCAATGCGAACAGAAGGTTTTTCAACGCGAGCGGTTGTGACCATCTGCGACCGCCCGCGTTGAGAAATCTGACCGCCTGCATTGAGAAATCTCGCCAGGAGGTGGATTTTACTCGTTCGCCCACTTGACGTGGGCGAGCGAGAAAAAAACCCCTCTGCGCATAGTGGAGCAGAGTTTTCTGGAACTCCGTGTGCTCCGCAGAGTGCGGAAAACTCCACGAACGGAGCCGAGTTCACTGCCCAGGCCTAGTGTTGATGTGGGTTCAGTCATTCACCTGATTTTTGCAAAGATGTATAGAGCCTTTCACTTGTTTTACAGCTTTTTAACTGGTTTGTTGTAAGACTACAGTGCTTTTCTTGTGGTCTGGTGAAGGGTACAGAGCTTTTCATCTTGTCCTCACACAGTGCTGCAAGGCCTTTTACCTCCTGTTCCCAGAAGCACATAAACGTTTTCACCTTGTTTTCACAGAGGCGTACCTCTCTGTTCACCTGGATTTTCCTGGAGGGCATGGAGTCGTTCACTTGGTTTGGCCGAAGGGTGCAGAGGTTTTTACCTTGGTTTTGCAGAGGAGTACAGTGCTTTTCACCTGGTTTTTCCAGGGGGGTACATAGTCTCGCACCTGATATCAATTGATGTGTACAGAGCCGGTTAGCTGGCTTGGTAGAGGGTTACACACCTGACGGCGGGTACAGAGCCTTTTATTTGTTTAGTGGATGGGGTTTAGAGAGCTTCACCAGGTGTACAAAAAGGGGTGCACAGCCTTTCAACTGCCTTTCTCAGAGGGATGCACTGCAGAGTCGTTTACCTAAATATAACACACGGGTCCAGAGCCTTTTAGCTGGTCAGACAGAGGGTGTCATATCCTTTCAGCTGGTCTGGTGGAGGGGTACAAACAGGGCTTTAAGCGGGGCGGTGCTCAGACCTGGCAGTACCTAAAAGCCAACTGTGAAGCGGGTCCTTATCGGCCTCTATAACTAGGTCCTTAGCTCTGCAATCAAAAGATCTGAGCAATAGCTTAACAATGAAGGTGAAACCCCAAAAGGTAATCCATGTCACTGATGGAGTCCTCATGATTTTAAACTTCTCATGTTTCATTTAATCTTGCATTGACTAAGACAATCTGCTTTTTCTAGATTCTGTAGTTTTTTCCCATGCAGCATACGACTCCTAAATAGTGCATACTATGAACTGAGTCACTTCTAGTTGTCTGTCTGGTGAAGAGTGTGGATGGGTGATCTTGAACGGGCACAGTTTGGAGCTCTGGAGTTAAGACTGAAGGCAGAGTGAGTTTCTCACTGTGTCTGTCAGTGGGTCTTACAGGTGTTCAGACTGCATGCTCATCCAATCCTTGGCCTCTGCATATCACACAGAGTGATGGTCACATATCTGCTGATTGTGATTACTGTTGTATGTGAAGGTGGGTGAATGAGGAATACACAGCTGTTGTGTATATGTTTATGAGAGAGAGAAAGGCCATGGTGATAGGGGTGACACAAGGGAGTACATGCAGAAGGAAAGAGTTAGAAGGCAGCGATGAAAATGAAGGAGATGACATGTGAGACAGGCAGATAGAGGATTCCAAAAAGCTGTAAGGGGAAAAAGAATGTAAGTCCAGTGCTTAATTTGTAAAAGAATGAGTGTGTGTGCCCAAAGCTTTGCTTAGAAGCCCACAGCCAGCGCTATTAAACGTCAACACGCTGAATACCAAGGCTGATAGATCCACCTCAAGCCTCTTTAATCCACTGACAGATGCTCCCTGCTTCTTTATTTCACTCATTCAGGTTCCTGCTTGCTCTCTTTGTGACAGTTTTTCACTCTTTCTTTTTCTCCCTCTTTCCTCCTTGTTTGTGTTTCTCTCGCTTGGGAAATGTCAGATGAGGAAAAATAAGTGCTGGTGGCCCCCACCGGCTGATGGGGAAATACTGGAACCCTCCCAGGAGCAAATGAATGAAACTCACCAGACATAGCAGGTTTGCTCAGAAACAGAGTGAAATATATTTATTGGTACCAAATGCATGCATCATTGCTAATTAGCCAGGACGAAGTCAGGTCTCCTGGCTCAGGGGCTCTCAGACTGCTTCTTCCCAGAGTGGCTGGTTTCTGGGTGCTATATACGTTTAGTAATGCCATGTCAGCGGAACTAGAATAAGGCAACAAGCCAAATATGGCTAACAGGGATGTGCAAGATCTGCACCATGCCAATTATAAACAGCTGGATATAGGCAGACCAGAAAGGCTGGCTCGGCACTGTGTAAGCAACTTGCACAACCGGATAATGAACTATCATGAAGTCAGGACAAGCAGAGTGACCTCTAAGGGGGTACAGGATAGCTGTTGAAGTTTGTCCAGTCATGGTCAGATAGGAAGCCCTTTGGAGCTTCAGGCCTCATGTTACTGTGATATATCTAAGCATGATATCTTTTGAAGTGCATACACATGAATTTATATGGATATTCATATATATTTTGCAACAATCCTCCCTTTTGGATAGACCTATCCAACATTAGTGTAAAACCAAAATATATATATGTATATATGAAGGAAACATTAGTTACATAACTTTGGATGGCATTACACAGTGTTTGCATAAAATGCATATATTGTCACATTGATACATCCTGATGAGATCATTATTATATCAGCAGGCTGTTGTGATACCGGCAGCATACTCATAATTAAGTGTCCAACAAATATTGTTTTCTCTGTGCAATGCATAAGGCCACATTGTCACTTAGTCACTCAGTTCCCAGACACTTTCTGCAAGTGTCAGTAATTTAAAGGCACGCAGTGAGCGGTCATCTGCTTCTCCTCCTGGTCCGCAGTCGTCTTGTTCAGGGGCGGTTTCACGGACCTGCCCTGCGTTGTCCTCTTCAGTCTATTTTTTCTGCAGGTGCAGACCATCACCTTTCTTCGAGACTGCGTTGTGTACTTCACTCAACAGCTTCAGTTTATGTCACATCCCTCTGACACTTTATTATGGCCCCCATGGATCGTAGAAATGGTCTGGTCTGTCCTCTTCTTGACTGCTGTGTTGCGCAGGTCTTCTGGTGACAGATGGTCATCAATTTCTGGTACCGTCCTCTCAGGCGTTGGGGTGCTGCCCTACATTTTGTCCTCTCAATCCATTCGTGGCGTTGGTTCACCGTCTGTGGTCCAGTCCACCTAGAACTGAAAGAAACAGCTTTTATTTTTCTCACCATGACCATGTCTCCATAATCGCTTTAGAAGTCTTTGCCCCATTGCAGGCAGTACTAAAGTCAGAGCATCAGGCCATTTCAGGCCTGTTCCATCCGTTGCCTTTACTAATAATCTGATTTTTTATTTATTTATTTATTTTTATTTTGGAGCTCATTTACTCCTCCTGGCCTCAAGTTGGAGGGTGGTTTGGGGTATGCATGTTATACTTTATTCCTAAAAACAACCTCTTCAGCATAAATGTAGTCACTAAGTGATCTCCTTCTATCGCTATTTATGCTCTGGTGGGTCCTAACCTTAGAGAGCTGGCTTTCCTGAAGCACTGCGCCCCAGTTGCTGCATCATTCTTCCCTGTTGGACACACCTCCATTCATTTTGAAAACGCATCCACCCACACCAGTAAATATTTAAATCCATTCACTGGGAAGCAACATGCATCTGCGCATTCATCCTCCCTTGTGCAATATCAGATGGTCCCTGCTCCAGTCTTGTAAGGGAAAGGAACATACTGCGTGGAGGCACAGGCATCTCATCCTGGTAGGCCCATACTCTCTTCATTATTCGGCTCCCATCCATCATCAATCCACCCTCTATGTTCCTCTGGTGTTGCAGACCATTGTGCTTCCTTTACATTAGCTTGCAACAATTGTCTCTGAATGAGCTGTATTTTTGGAATGCTTTATTCATTAGTCCCATCTGCACTGGCTGTAACATGCTTTCATTTAATGCTGTGTCAGCGATGGCATCACCTTTGGCTAACTTAGTATTAGCTCCTGTGTAGGCTTCACATTTTATTACCGCTATCCTGGTGTATCATAGTATTGCTTTTAACAAGATCCTTACTAAAGGACCATTTTTAATAAGGCGCCCTGCTTCTGTTATGAATCCATGATACTTCCACAGTTGGCCACAAATAAGAACTGCAAAGCATAATGTGAGTCAGTGTAAATGTTAACAGTTTTACCCTTGACTAGTATTCATGCTTTTGTTACAGCATACAGCTTATCTTATTGGGTAGATGTTCCAAGTGGCAGAGCTGCACTTCAGCTATTGCTATAGCATACCCTGCTCTGTAATCAGTGTCTATAAGTCTGCTGGAGGAACCATCAGTGTACCACTCCTATAGTCTGCCTTTTCTAATGGTGTCTAATCTTGGCATGGTGCCGATTTCTACAATCTCAACACCAACTTACTTAGGGGTCTCATCTGTCTCTAAGAGAATGGATCTCATCAGAATAACCTATTGCAGGAAATACTTTTGCCAAATTAACAGGTGGACCTCTTATTATGACATTATAATTAGACAACATGGTGCCATTATAACCTGTGTGCCTGCCAGCAGAAAATGTTGTGTCGATCCAGACAACAACAACCGTAATAAATGCATCCGTACCAAATGTGGCACCTAGACAATACAAGTATAGTCCAACACAATGAGAGCCGTCCTCTCTACCATCACAGCTGCTGACCCCTAATCACTGCAGAAAGCAAAGTCACATAGTTGTGTCCCACAGGCCTTTCTTTTCCAGCTGTGTCAGCACACCATTGGCAGCACCACTTCATTTGCAATGTTAGTTTGCTCTGAAACAGAGATGGAAAGGCAGTTTGTAGTCAGGCAGTCCCCATAATGCCACAGTACACAATGTCTCTTTCAATTTCTTGAAACAGTTTGCAAGTTCATTAGTCATAGCATCTGCATTCAGGGATTCATTGGTGGCAGCAGTTCATTATCTCCAGGAAGGACATCATTCCTTTCTTGGTGGGCAGGAGCTGAATGCCCTGAAACAATTTTATTCTGTCAGGTGGCATGCGGCGTGTACCTTGGAATATCACAAAACCCAGGTAAGTCATCTCTTTTTGGCAGCACTGGCATTTTGACAATGAGGCGTTGTGTCTTCTCTTCTGGAGGTAGTTCAGCAGAGCTACAGTGTCTTTTTCACAGGCTTTCACAGGCCTCAAGTGATGGAGATGTCACAAGGAGGTCATCAGCCTACTGCAAGACGATGCTACCACCTTCTAGGCATAGGTGGTCCAAGTCTCTCTTTACTGCCTGCGCATTGACATTGGGACTCACAGTGAACAAAGTGTACTGGGTATCCCAGCACGACGGCAAAGAGGCTTTCACTCTGTGGATGGACTTTACTGCTAAAACCCACTGAGGAGAGAAAAATACTCTGCCTCTACAGGTATAAATAATAATATAGTACTGGTGTCAGGCACAACAGGCTCTAAGGGAACCACAAGTTCATAAGGTAATCACTTTATGGGGACAGCATGTTTTCACCACCGTCTGTTGTTTTTAATATGACTTTATGGGGAGGGCATTTTTCCAAATCTATTGGTTCCCTAGTTCTAGAACCTTATTGTTAGTGATCTGTACAGCCATTTCACTTTCATATTTATGAGACTGCAGTCTAACAGCATCATTCATCATCTCTCAACACATCCATAAGTGCGCTACAGGTAGTGCATACAACAGAGAATCCTTACTGAAGCTGCAAGCAGTAAGTGCCCTGTTCTAACCTATCCTTAGATATTTGTGAGTAAATTCCATTTATTCAAAAAAATATACTGCTGCTCACTGTCACTCTATGGTGTGCTGCTTCATGGGCCTGCCTGCAAGACTGGAGGTGAACTTCAGAAGGAATTGTGGCGGACAGGCCTTCAAGATTAACCCATACTTGCCACTGTCAGGGTCCACCTGCTGGTGCTAAGATACCAGGGCTTTTAAGATCTTGCGGGGCCTTCTAAGGTCTAACATGGGAATGTGCTCCCTCAGGGGGAGTGGTCTGGTGGACTCGTAATGAAGGCTGAACCTGGTTCCTCAGTTCCAAATTCAGCCGCTCTGACCATAGTGCTACATCCTCTACCCCACAGAACACCATACTGCCCCACTGAGAGAAACTTGCACTGCACTGACCCGCTATAAACACCTGGATGTGACTCAATTCAAATTACGCACTAGACAAGAGCAATATGCTGACTAAAAAAATTAACAACATCCTAGAAAAAGCAAACACTCATATGTAATGCAAGATTAAGTAAAGCATGTGAAATGTATCCCTTTATCTCCCACCTTAGTGGAAACATCTCCCACCTTAGTGGAAACATGAGATTCTCCTTGGGCGTGTCTGATACCTTCATCCTGAAACACTGTGCAACAATAACACTGATACCCTAATTTTATGTACTCTCTGGTATCTACGTGGTGCCCCTTGATAATGTTATTCAATAGGATAAACCCCACCCTACATATCTCCTACTCTGGTATTATTTCTCAAGAAAACAGTGATATCCCCATCTGCTCCTAACAGAATATGCAATATTTCCTTTAGCTAATGTTACCTGAAACAGATCTATGGTGTCCAATCTAGTTCCAGGAAAGCTTAATCTAGGCACATGATAGCCTCAGACATCATCAGAGCTACGTTTATTTTAACATTCTCATAAATGAGCAATTTTTTAAATGCTATGATCTTATTTGTAAATTACCTGTAGTGTTTTATCCTATAATGTTAGAATCAGGAAATTTAATTAAAACAAAGGAATTAAGTTGTTAAACTACTCCTCAACATTACAAGCAGGTATTATATATATCTATGTTTTTCCTATTTAGAACAAGTGGCACTGGAGTGTGCGTTTGCTTAACACGTGTTACAGGAAGCACTTGCTGTAACCCAAAATAGAAGCAAAACTAATGACGAGGAATATCTTCCCCGTTCAACCAAATACAGCCCTGTTTATTCATTTATTTATATTATTACTGCAAGGGCTATAGACTAAATGTACAACTTGCATTTACACAATTATATATGTACATGTATACAGCAGGAAATGCTGTGAGGCTTTCATAGTTTAATGTAGGCCCCTAAAAGTGGAAATCACACACTGGCACAGTGGCTAACCTTAGATAATAAAAGTGCTCAAACCCCTGCGTGGACATTTTGCTTCTAGCAGTGCTACTTCCTGCTAAATACAGAACTTGGCCTCTGACCCTTAAACCTGTTGTCCCCTGTCTGAGCAAGGATATCCCCATGTAGCTTATTTGTTCAAAGAAACTTCTCCAGAAGCATGACTGAGGGTGCATGCTTCCGTGGTGATATTTTAAAAGGTAGGATCTAACTTTTGCTGGTTTTATTCTTTATTCTTGTGCAGTATGGCTCAACATTTAAAATGTTAGAATTTGAGACTGCAGCCATTAGGTCATACTAGAAATCATATTTTAGGTTTGTCACTAAGATACAGTACTATTGGCATTGTTAGAGAAACTAATACTGGCCGTTTTACTTTAGTACACAACATAATTTCCCATTTAGATATTGAAATCTGAATGCGCACTTTGCACGTTTAATTTTTACATTGCTAATATTAGACATTATAAAGATCATAAAAATGCAAAAACGTTTTTAGTGCAATAACTTTTAATAATATTTTACATGTAGTCATTAATGGATAATAATCACTAACCCTTTGGTTGTTTGTACATATGAAAAGCAAGCCTCATTCCTTTCATTTTGTCTTTAAATGCATTTATTTATAACACCTACAAAGCTTCTTTTGAAACTAAGCACAGAAGCTTTAATGAAACATAGAAAGTTTGTTTCACCCTTTAGAAATAAGTAATTATTTACAGTTTAGAAATAAGTAATTATTTACTATGAGATCCACAAATGAATTTTTATGAAAGAAAGCAGGAAAGGAAGTCCTAACTTTTATCCCTTTTCTTTTATCCAAAATAATCATCTTATATTTCAAGCTTTCAAGACTATTTGTCTTTAAGGCACGTGCTTGTATGTGCTATTTGATACTAATTTAAAACCTAGTTGCAGGCGTCAGCTTCTACACTTTTCAGGAGAAAAGGCAGCAGCTGGTGCTGGGACTCAGCTCAGTTCATTCTATTAAAACCCAGGCATTCCAAGTCAGTCAAAATCTATCGTTTGCAGTGACGCATTTATTTTAGCATTTAACCCGTACAGCAGCCACCAATTACTCATACAATGTGAATGCTTTTAATATTTAATATCATGTATTTAAGGAGAGTGCTACATTTTGCACAGCTGATAGGCAGTACTAACAAAATGTTGGGCATCTATTTTAAATTTTTTGTTATGTCCTAGTTGTATAATACACACAAATTCGTTTTTGTCTGTGAGGCCTACTCTTTTCCTATTTAGTGCCTTTTCCTAGGAAAAGTTAGTTTTAACATTACCATGTTAGAATTATTATTGTTTTTAATTTTATATAGGTCTAGCTATACTCAAAAGGTTTCAGAGCGCTTTATTTGTTATGAGATAACATTTACAAGTGGTACATAAAACATGAGCAATCCTTAATACATCAATTATGTACAGAAACAAACACAAAATATCTTCTATGAAACACAGGACAATGTATGCAAAGTCCATTCTCTTTTTATATGGAATGCTAGGCAATTCTGCCTCGAGTTTTAATTCTAATTTTTACCATTGTGAGAATATAATAATTGAATGTTCACACATTTATACTTTGTTACTGCTTCACTTTCCATAGTAGCGCGCAGCTACTTAACATATTTTATATAATTTATATTCTTACCTTTATCTGCAGGGCTATCTGGTGATGATTTGTTTTGAACTTTTCTCTCCTGACAGTTTTTAAACAACTTTCTAGTGGGCTTACCTTGATTTTCTTCAAGAACCACTCTCATGAAATGTGTTTTTTTTTTTTCTTTTCACAATGTGCTTACACCCTGAAAGATAAATACAAGAGGTCTCCTACAAAGGAAAAGTTGTTAGGTAGTGGATAGAATGAGTTAAAAAGAGGAAAATTAACAGTTATGGACCAGCCAGAGACATCACATATAAAACCAATTTCCTTCTCTCATGCACTAATGCGCTCCATTTTTATATAAATCAAAGAACCATTTCAAGGAAACGTAGAGGTCCAGTACTGAAGATCAATACCCTATTTAAATGCAGTCATTCATCCATGACATAACTACGCATATTTCAAACTCACTTCCCTGTGTTCCGGTGCAACCCACAAATCAGAAGCTCCACTCACTATATTCTGGGAACCCCAGGCTCAATTTAAGCACTATTAAAGTACCTAAAAGAGAGAGAGACTGCAGAAGAAAGTTGTGTGAAGGGGAGAATGAAATGGATTGAGATACTTTGAAGACATTCCACAGACCTTAATATTTTTTAATTCACAGTATCATTGCCAGAATTGAAATGTTTTCCATTCTATTTTTACACAACAATGTATTTGTTATTCATTTATCTGATACTATTAACAAGTACTGGCTTGTGTTAGGTGTATGTTAATTGTTCTGTGATATGACGAGTCAATATCAGAAACCCCATTGTCAGAAACCCGTCAGAGGGCCACTGGGCAAGTGGGATCTACTGTGTCTAACCGTGGGGGTTGAGTCCTTTTACTCCCGATGTTCCGGGTCCCGACCTACTATGGATCATGAGCACGTGGCCAAGTACCCCTTCAGCACTTGAATCTTAGTGGTAGTGTGGGTCAAGCTGTCCAAGGCTTCTCAGGGGGGCAGTAGGGAAGGGGGTAGACACAGAGGGGTGAACACAGGCTCACAACTCAAATACATTCAATAGCAGCAAGAAATGATTGTTCAGGCAAATATTTGCTTTTATAAAAAAAAAAGAGTATATACCAACATAAAGTAAAATAGGGCATTCACAAACAATACACACAGTGCCCTGAGGTTAGGGCTCTAGTGTTTCAATAGGCGGTTCCTAAGTCCCATTTCCCTCTCACTAGTGGTTATTCCCTATTCACAATATGCAACCTTCTGCTTACGCTAGTCCGAGTCTCAGGAGTCCCACTTTGACTCCTATTAAAGTCAAACGTGTTGCCTTTTTCCCGGTGGGCTACCTGGTATACGGGGTTACCGACATCACTCTTTACACAGGCTACTGCCTGAATGGCATAGTGGCAATCTTCACTCTGCCCCACCTGGCAGATGGGGTCACTGACTTCACTCAGCACATGGGCTATGGCCCGATCAGCACAGCAGTAATCTTCACAGCAGCCCCGCTTGACATACGGGGTCACCAACTTCACTACGCACACAGGCTATGGCCCGATCGTCATAGCAGTAATCTTCACAGTGGCCACCCCTGGCATATGGGTTGCTGACTTCCCTCTGCACATGGGCTATCGCCCAATCCGCACAGCAGTAATCTTCATGATGGTCCCATCTGGCAAACGCGGTCACTCACAGGGGCTAAGACCCGATCAGTGGAGAAGCCGTCTCCTCACATCTCGCTTCAGAGATCCAATCACCAGGATGTCCGATTGGACTCCCATTGGAGTGTCTAGCACACTCCTCTAGTTTATCTTTTTTAGGCGGTGCCCTTTTTAGGTCCCACCCCTACTTACATAGGCCCCACAGCTTAGAAAGAATTTCTAGTTACACCTCTTTGGCCATATCCCTTTTAGAGACATCCCCCTCCAACCATTTTCTTCTCACTTATAGCACTGGGAAAAAACTTTTCACTTTGTTTGACAGAGGGGTACAGAGCCTTTCACTTGTTTTGGGGATCAGTATAAAGCCTTTCCCCTGCTTTTCTCATAGGTGTGTTCCCTCTTTTGCCTGTCAGTTATGGATTCAAGTAGGAAACAGATACCTATTTAGATGATATTAACATCTGACGGCTAATTCCATGGTGGCCTGCATGCAATGAATTGCTGCTCCAAGTGCAGTCCCAAGTATGCAGGTACTTAACCCTACCACCCCAAAAAGAAGAAGAGTTACAGATTGCACAAGTCAGCTGTTGGGAATTCGACCCTGATTGGAACGTGGGAGATAAGAAGTAGAACGTGGCGGGTGCGGGGGATTTGTGAGGTGGCAGTTGGAGGGCAAAGTACGAGTGGTTGTAGTGTATTCCTCTTCTGGAAATAAACTAGCACTTACCTGCATCCTATTACATGGCGTCTTCTTTTCAGTGGTGACGAGGAGGTCTGGGACCCGCGTGGACCACCAGTTTGCTGCCTCCGGTGTGTATTCAGCCTTTCCAACTCAATTCAGCTGTTGTCCCGCTCATCGGCACTTCTTTTGGGTGTGCCTACTTCAAAATAATACGACTTCCAGCTGAAAACGTTTGTGTAGTTTCGAAGGTACTGTGAGGAGTATTTGGGACCTTTGAGGACTGTACTTCACAAGATGGTGGATTGGCGCATGCTGGCCTGCCCATCCAGGAAACTGTATGCGTAACTATAAACAGCTAGAATCCAACTGCACAATTACCTGGAGCACAACTTAAAATACTAACATTTGATATACACAACCCAATGTGAAATGACGGGTGCGTTGTGTGCCCAACCCAAAATGGCAGCCAGAGCACAGAGACAGAAGTTCCTGTAACTGGGTGGTGATAGAATCTGAGACTGATTAAAGTTCTGTAAATTTTATAGGATGGAGGTTTGACACTCAGGTATAAGTGCAAGTTTGAAGACAGTGGCATTGATTATCTAGGGCATCAAGAATTATCTAAACATGGGGTAAGACTCAAAATGACGTTTTTGAAAGCTATTGAAGAAACCCCAGCACCTGCCAATAAAGATCAACTAAGGTCCTTTTTGGGGTAAGCCGAATTTTACTCTAAATTCGTTCCCAATTTTGCTGACAAGACCAGTCCCTTAAGGAATTTTCTGATAAAAGGTAGAGAGTATGCATGGAGTGTCAGAGTGCCTTTGACGATATACGTAAGGACATAATTTATACTGAACCATTGAAATTGTATGATACCAATTATTCCACCATTATTGTTACTGATGCTAGTAATTTTGGTTTAGAAGTGGTTAAGATGCAGAAAAGAGATGAGGGTAAAGAAGAGGTGATAGCGTTTGCTTCAAGACCACTTCAGGGGGCTGACCACACTTACGCTACCATTGAAAAGGAAGCATTGGCTTTGTTGTGGGGAACACCGCAGTTCTGTATTCATGCGTGGGGTGTGCCCTTTACTCTCTGCACTGATCACAAACTCCTGACTGAGTTATTTAGCACTAAAGGTAGTGCTAAAACCACACCCAGAATTGCTAAGCGGCCATACCGTTTGTAGGAACTGCAGTATAGAATTTTATATGTACCAGACTAAAAGAACATAATTGAGGATTGTCTATCCAGAATGCCTGTGGAAGATTTAGGTGAAGGAATATTGGAGGATGAGGAAAGAGTTTGCATGACCAATCAAATCAATAGGGTGATGAACTGTGCTTTAAGAAAAAGTGAGTAAAGAAATAAATTGGACAAGGATGTTGTGCTCAAAAAGGTTATGTCATGTGGAATGGCCCAGTTCCAGGCATGTGGATCAGCATACTGTATCTTAGAATCAGGTGGCCTCAGAACTTCTTTGTGATATGGGTCTGTTATGCAGGCTGGGAGAGTTAGTCATGCCGTCTTCAGTGAGAAGAAAAGTATTGGAGTTGGCACATGAGGGTCATATTAGGATTTGGGCAATGAAACACAGAGTGAATGATGACGTTTGGTGGCTTGCTGTGGACAAAGCTAATGAGTGTTGTGTTATGGACTGTGGGCCTAGTATTTTGAGTGATAAAACCCAAGTAACTCAACCTTCTCCTGTCAGGCTGGTGGATGCACATTCCATGCCATGGTTTGAGTTGGTTTTACACATTGCAAGACCTATAAATGTTTTAGGTGAGAGTTCCAAATTTTCCATGGTACTAATTGACTATATGTCAAGGTGGGATTAAGTCAGTTTTGTGAATAGTGTGAATACTTCCTTTTTCGGTGATCCAGTTTTTAATAAAGGTGTTCATGACAGAGGGGTACCCCAATGAAATTGTAATGGATAATGGCAACCAGTTGATATCTGAGGAGATGAGGGCGGTTTTGAATGCAGATGGAATCAAGCATACGAAAACTTCCTTCTATCATCCTAGAAGCAATGGCTTAGTTGAGCGCTTCAATCGCGCTTTGAAGGATCAGTTACAACTTGCATTTGCTAACAAATTGTGTTTGATATCTGTGTTTGAGGATATGTTTCTAGGCATATAGGACGACACCCAATGTGTCAACTGGAGTATCGCCTTTTGTACTCTTGAGAGGACATCCTCCTGGTTCCAAACTAAACAGGGAATGGATGGATAAGTGTTCAATTGATGCATCATGTTTATCTGGTGTAATGGATGTGGAACGTGAGTATGATGGTGGTCCTAAAAGAGGTAGCGTGCAAGACCTGGTTGTTGGTAGCTGGATCAGGATCAAGAAACCAGGTTATATTGCTAAGGGTGAGTCTACATTTTCTGATCCTGTCCAAGTCATATAGGTTATGCCTGTTGTGATGGTGTTCCGTTCAGAAATACAACACTGAGTTGTCCTCAGCTGGTCTTTATTTGTAGCTCACGTAACATGAAACAGGTAAGAGCAGGACGGCAAAGCTGCCACTGCCTCCGCACAAGGAATGCCATACCGTGGAACCTTGCCCATGGAATCCCCCACACATTCCATGCCTCCTGCCCATTAACATAAGGAATATGCGACCACAACAATGCCTTGTGTGGTTCTTTCCAGGGATGGCAAGATTTGGAATAAAGACAGGATTGCGGTTGTACCCCGCGAGAAGATAGAATTTTTGTAAGCACGTTTAAGAGATGTGGGAGCCCTGTAGAGAAGTGAGTGTAAGTCATGTGAGATGTGTGCACAGGAACACAAAAAGAGAGCAGAACGGTTTAAGGAGAATGTCCTAGGTTAGCAATGTTGATGGCTTTTACAGGTTTTGTTCAAATGTCCAGTTTGCTGTGCTCATATTTTGTACTTTGTGGGTACCACTGTCAAATGCCCATTATTTGCTCATTGCCTAGATATATTTAATCTTTCTTTTCATCTTACAACTTTATAATAGGTGGTTTATTTATAAATTCAATTTTTCATTTTTTGTCAATTTTTGTTTTATTATCAACATGGAAGATGTGTTTGGTAATCCGACCCTGGTTTGAACACGGGAGATGAGAACTGGAACGTGAAGGGTGCGGGGATTCGTGGGGTGGCCGTTGGAAGGTGATATACTGATGGTCGCATTGCATTCCTCTTCTGGCAATAAACCAGCACTTAACTGTAGCCTGCGACGTGACATCTTCTTTTCAGCAGCGCTCGACACTCCTGTTGGCAGTTTCAGCACAGATGCAAAGGAGTAAGTAAGCATTGGATGTGCTCATTTCCAGCCTCCTCTGTATCACACATGGCACTGACTGCCCGGTCCTCCGGTAGTTGTCTAGACAAATCTATCCTGTCACCCTCCTCGAAGCCTCTTTCATCATTTGCTGTTCCGAGTGTTTCTTATCTTCGTGTCAGGTAAGTCTTGTGCGATCTGTTGTGAATGACACGTTCCCCTGCCTCGCACCTTCCTAGTGGTTCTCTATGCATTGTGTTTTTAAAAAGGTTCTAATTACGTGGCTGCAGTGCGTAATTGGCAAAAAAATATAAGTGCCAGGGTCATGATCAGGATTCCACTGCAGCTTGCGCCATCCATTGGCAGTGCTGCCTGTGTCAGTATCAACACAACTCCTAACCATCACACTCCTACATGAGTGACAATTAAGACTATTACAGCCCCAAAAGCTATAAGAATGGCTGTGCGGCAGGTGTTAGTCATCTTCAAAGTATATTGAATCAATAAACAACTGTGATTGTGCTCATCCTTAAATTAGACAGACAGTGCCACCATGTGGCAGACTGTTGTAGGTGCAGGTGTTGACAAGTGCAGGTGCCGATCACCGGCTCAAATTAAGCATTGGTGGTTGTTGGTCTACTGAGGAGACGGGCGCTCCCTGCTCTGGCTGGAGACTTACATAAAACATAACTTTTCGTTTTCATCGCTACTTGCTTTTAAGTCTTGCCTCAATGTTGTTTCAGGCCTTGCTTCTTGTATTTTGAACCAGAGGCCAACGTAAATCAAGGCGTTTGTAAGAAATGAGCATGGGCTGACTGTAAGGTTTGATGTTGCATTTAGTGGGTCAATTTCCTTGGAGGATGAACAGTGTCATGAAATGTAGGCATGTGAGGAAAAAAAGGAGGTATCAAATCTTTTTCCACAGAAGAGCTGACAAGCAGCCATATGACCCCCTTGCCAAACTATAATTGTGGCCGAAGTGGAACCTCTACACTGTAAGTGACAACAGGCTGTCAAAGCTAGACATTTGCACCACTTTCACGGACATTTAACCCTTCCAAAATAGCTCCCACGTGCATTGAGGGAACCGTTCTAAAAAGAGTAGTGTAACCAAGGCCCTCCATGGTCTGGGAGTGTTCTTCCAGTGCGTGGAAAACATTTCAGAACCTTGTCTCTCTGAACAGGCATGGTTTGCGTGGTGAGCCCTGACACAAGTTACGCCAGTGGAAATGGCGCAGAGGGCCTGCGGTAATGTTGGGAAGCCCCACAACAACATGTGCTTTTGCAATACGCTGGGCCAACCATGTGGAGGTTCCCAATGGCAGACCCAGTGAATGCCCTGCCACCAGGAAAGGTTTCAGCCACCATACTCTAAATGAGGCGAGGAAAGGAAGAGGAGGGCGGACGGGCAAGCCACCTTTCCTTGGAAGATGTCGCTTTACTGTGCTGCAAGTGAGGCCCTCGGCGTTCTAAAGGTTTGAGCCTATTTCCCGGATCCACTCTACAAAGTGTCAGAGTGGATCCCTGTCAGCATCAGAATGCACACAGACCACATGAAGGAAGTGATTATCTTCACCTGTGACCAGACCACTGCTTGTCCCTCACTGAGGTGCCTGCTTCCTGTGCTGGGACCACTTTATTTCTTTGTTACTAGATGATTTTAATTTTGTGCTTCTGGTTGACTTCGGATAGGTTTGTCGGATCCTACTATTTTTAGTTCGCTTTGCAGTTTCTAGAAGTGATGGGGTTTCCTTCCACTGCCCCCTGCACTTGTGCTACTCCAGTTAGGCATCTTGTCACATCCCTTGTTTCTTCCAACGTAGTTAATAAAGTTACAAGGTTTTTCAATGCTAAGATTTGTTTTATTATAGATAGATAGATCTTTTTTAAGAATATCAGTCCAGGAGATGGAGCTTCAGAGGCTCCAAGATGGCCTCCATCTTCTACCTATCCGCACGCCGATGCCGGACAGGAGACGATTGTATGAAGAGGCTCCCCAGAAGCTGAACTTGCTGTTTCTAATACTCGAAACAACTTGGAACGGTGGCACTATGAAATGAGTGGCGCCATTTAAAGCAAGCAGTGGCAGTAAAACAGACAGCTCCCCATCTGCACCTGCAGAGTGGGTGTAAATGACTAAAAGAACGCTGGGTATGGAAGTGGCAGACAGGAGAGAGGATTGACTACCCAGATCCGTTTGGGGCACAGCGGGAAGAAAGGCCTGCATACCTGCCTAGTCTGCACTGGTATTCAATTGAAAAATGAGAGTAATGCCCCAACAGCCCCATGAGATCGCCATTTTGGAGTGCGCCACTGCGTGCAAAACAAGGGTCCCAGTAGCTACCATCTGTACATCAGGGTGAACCTGCACTGCTAAGCATGAGCAACTGTGCAGCATTGAGAAGCTACTCAAGGTAAGGCAGGCACAGCAGAGCATAAGCACAGTGGGGCAGAGACTCTGAACACTCAAGTACAGCAGGCGGTGGACAGAAAATGTTTACTAGGCCTGGGCGGTGAACTTCGCTCTGTTCGCGGAGTTTGCAGAGTTTACTGCACTCCGCACTCCGCGGAGCTCGCGGAGTGCAGAAAACTCTGCTTCGCGATGTGCAGCGGAGTTTTTTCCCCGCTCGCGATCGCGAACGGTAAGTTCGCGAGCGCGAGCTGCCGCTCGGGTAGAATTTCTACCCGAGCGGCAGGAATAACAGCACAAACTGCAGTTCGCACCTCACTCTGCCACTCGCGGAACTTCGCGGAGTTTTTTTGTAACTTCGCGGAGTTCTGCGTAGCAAAACTCATCGAACTACGATGTTTACTAGTCACGTATTGCAGGATGGACCCTAGAGGCCTCCCCCTTCTTTTCTATTTCTGAACAATTGCCTTTTTGCAGCCCCAAAACCAGAGGAGTGGTAAGTGATCCGCTATGCAGTAGTAAGCACTGGGGTTGAGGCACCCTGCTCGTATTACAGATTGAAAAGCATTAGACCCCCAATGCCCGGAAGAACAGGTGGTTCTTAACACTTGCCGAATTATAGAGGGTACTATTGGACTACCACACACACACAGTGGACAATTGGGCAAGGAACACAGAAAAGGGCAAAACTAACCTTTTCATGTCATATGGCTACACAACGATAGACATAGGGATGTTTGTCGCCCAATTTAAAACGAAGTAGATAAAATATAAAAGACTACCAACACTTCTGAATAGGGGCCCAGTGCACTCAATAACTCATGTCTTCATAGCGCTCTACAGGGCAAATTACATTTTCAGAAGTGCTGTCAAGTTCAAAACCCAGTCCAAAACCCATGACATGAAAAATGAGAGATGTCACATTGAAGTTGATAATGGAAAAGATATTTACCATTGGAGTCACCATCGCCAAATTAGACACTGCCACCTCAGAGGTCTCAACAGAAGTTAAATTCATCTGCTCAGAATATAACATTTTCAACACTAGAATTGTCTCGAAAGAAAAAGGAAAACAAAAGAAAAGAAGAATTGGAGACCAGCCAAACAGAAGAACACTTCAGACTGGGGCGCTTACATACAATGTCTAAAACTCATTCAAAGTGACAGATCTTGTATTCCACTCAAGACGTCAATCAATCAATCAATCAGGTGGCTTGTAGAGCGCAAGTATTTACCCATAAGGGTCTCAAGGTGCTGTGGGGGGAGGGAGGAAGGGCAGCTGGTCCGTAGAAGGCACTGTGGTTCAGTCGAAGAGCCAGGTCTTGAGGTCCTTCCTGAATTGAGGCAGTGACGGTGATTGCCTGAGGTAGAGAGGAAGGGTGTTTCTTTGCTGCGAGGTAGGAGAAGGATCTTCTTCCGGCTGTGGTCTTGCGGATACGTGGGATGGTAGCCAGGGTCAGTTGGGCAGAGTGGCGGTCTCAGGTGGGTGCGTGCAGGCAATGCAAAGCTGTGGTTAAGGTACGCAGGTCCAGCATCGTGCAGGGCTTTGTAGGCATGTGTGAGGAGCTTGAAGATGATTCTTTTGCTGATTGGGAGCCAGTGGAAGTCTCTCAGGTATCCAGTGATGTGGCTGCAGCGGGGGATGTGGAGTTGAAAGTTTGGTGGAGGCGTTCTGAATGTTCTGCAGTTTCTTGAGGGGTCTCTGGATGATGCCGGCGTAGAGTGCATTGTCATAGTCGATTCTGCTGCTGATGAGTGCGTGAGTGACAGTCTTTCTGGACTCAGTGGGGTTCCACTTGAAGATCTTTTAGAGCAGGCATAGTGTGTGGAAACAGGATGATGAGACGGCGTTGATTTGGCGCCTCATGATGAGCGAGGAGTCCAGGATGATGGCGAGGTTTCGTGCGTGGTCTGTGGGTGTGGGGGGTTCCAGGTGCTGCGGGCCACCAGGAGTTGTCCCAGGTGGAGGGGGTGGAGCCCATGATGAGAACTTCGGTCTTCTCTGAGTTTAGCTTGAGGCAGCTGATCTTCATCCAGGTGGCGACAGCCTTCATCCCGTCGTAGAAGTTGTTCTTGGCGACTGTGGGTTCATTGGTGAGCTAGAGAATTAGCTGTGTGTCTTTGGCGTAGGAGACGATGTTGAGTCAGTGGTTCCTGATGATGGCTGCGAGCAGGGGCATGTAGATGGTGAAGAGAGTGGGGCTCAGACGTGATAATATTCGCCTGTATGGGGTGCCAGAGCTGCTAGAAAAAAAAGACATGATGGACTCCCTAGCAAAAATGATACTCACACTATTAGGCATTACTTCCCAGGAACCATTTACATTTCAAAGGGCCCATTGGATTAAATCATAGAACAAGAGAGAAGGGGATACACCGTGACCAGTTATTGCTTGTTTAATATGACACAGGCAGTCCTCAATACAATCAAGAGAAAGACACTGCCATTTGACCTGGAACGATGACGCCTCCACATGCCTGCAGACTTTTCATTTGAGACCAGCTTAAAATGGAAAATATTTCTAGCACAAGACCTAGATTTAAACAATGGGACATTAAAAATGACCTATTAGCCCCAGCAATGATGATAAATACAATCCACTGAAGAACAAGAGAATACTTGGACTCTGGTGATCTGGAGGACTTCTTTGACTTCTTGGAAAATGCAATGATGGACACAAGTAGAGAATCCGATATACCAGCATGAACAGGTCCAATACAGGTAGATCCTGACTGATATTGACCACGTTAATACTGATCAGAACAAGACACCACATGCACCCAGACATCATTCGGACATGGAGAGACTGCATCAAACTGAGATGACCTCGACATAGATAAGAAACAAATCCCGATCTCCCCTCAAAGGTATTCAGCAGACTGATAAGGAGTGATGTTATGCTTATTTTATGATCTCACTCCTGATTTGCTATAAGTAAACAACCCCTCTTTTACCAGCACTCCTGGAATCATACTTAGTCGAGTCATGAAACTTACCCCCTTAACACAATATCCCCATCATGTTAGTGTGCATTAAGTCTTCAACAGAATACGATTCAACACCAGTCTCAAGTACAATGTAGCAATAGAATGTTCACAGTAACCGCTCCTACATCATGCACAAACACCATAGCGAGTGGAACATGCCCTCCCTAGCTATTGTTCAGGGCACACAGACACTAATCGAGAAGGATGGTTCTCTCTAGTCTAGTTCTTAATCTTAGCTTTTGTGGAATTTCCCAGGAAAGCTTACTTAGCCACCAAATCCAACCCTTCCATAAATGCTATTGCTCTTCTACTGATTGACTAGTGATATCGGTTCCTCTCTTTTCATGAACATGGCTCTATCCAACCCCACCCATCTGCACTTACGCAGCCCTACCCTACTCTGCAGTACCTCTGTGGGATCACTTCTTCGTGATTACTGAGGAATCTACTGACCTCCAGATGTGGGCCTCTTATTTACACTTCAGAAACTGCAGTCGGTGTTATGACATATCAAGCTCCCAGGCAAAATAATCTCTGCATTATCTCGATAAACAATAATACGCTCCTGCACTTTATAAAGTGGAACACAATCCTCAATTAATTACATGCCTAACAAACCAACACTGCAAGCAACCCACCTATCTGACACCAAATCAGCAAAACGTAAGAGGGATTGGGTGGGCACGATGTTGAGAAGTAGGCATGCTCTGGATTTACAGAGCATACGGTTGAAGATACAAAATAGCACAAAAATGTGGGTTATTGATACCCATACACAAAAGCTTCCCTGACAAAATTCTTAAGTTCTGAACTGACCAGAAAGATAGTTAAGCTTTTGGTAAACTGAAGTCTTCTGACAAAATGATGATATTAGCATCCCTGCATGCTCCTAACCAGACTAAACAACCCTTTTGTTATTTCAAATGCTGCCTCTTGCTCCCCCTCCCACAAAAAAGGGTTCCCTTTTTTAATAAATTTCTAAGGGGTTGGGCCAACACAGAGAAATTCCTTATGTATTTGGTCATGTATTCTGCCAAACTCAAAAACGATTTGATCTCCTCCTTGGAATTAGGTATGGGAGCCCTGCATACTGACTCTACCAAATCCATCTTGGGTTTGATTCCTTCCTCTGATATTGTGTGCCCACGGTAATCTACAGAAGTGACACCTAGTTTGCATTTGCTTTCTTTAGTGGTGAAGCCAGCATTTTTTTACTTGCACAGAACATCTCTCACTCTACAATTGTGTTCTATCTCACTTGAACCATATATTAAAATGTCATCTTGGAAACACATTGGGTCATATTCACAAGGACACATCGCCAATTTAGCGACACTTTACCGCCACGAAAGTGGCGATAGACCTATCGCCCCATTCACAAGCCTGCGCAAACAGCCGACATCGCCAGTTTACCTGCGATAGCTGCCGCTAAAAACATCGCCAAGGCTGACAGCGACAACTAACGCTAATCATATGCAGAGTAGGCGTTCCCCTGCAAAAACTCACGATAACACCACTTTGCGATATTCTCAACGACCAGCCAGATCGGCGATGTGGTCCAAAAACATGCGATAAGGCGCGTTAGCAGCAGGGACTTAAAACCTGCTTTTTTCTGGTCTTAAGTAGGACAAAAACCTGCAGTATAAAGGGAGCCCAGCCCAGAGCCACATCTGAAGACCAACAGATGCCAAGGAGCTACTAATCATGCAGCTTGGAGACCCAAAAGGGCCACAACACCCACCGCCACCACCCCCTGGACCACCCCCCCCCGGACTACCACCGAGGCAGTGCAGAACAAGACAGTGGACCTTCCAAAAACGCACCAGCCTCAGAGACTTAACGCCAGAGGATGACATTGCCCACTACAGGCTCAAAAGGACAATCATCCTCCGCATCCTCCGCATCCTGACCCACATTGCCCACAGGCTGACGGTACCAACACAGCGGACAACCAACATCCCACCACAGACAAAGCTGCTGGCTGTGCTGCACTTGTTGGCCTCTGGTACCTTCCAACCAACAACTGCCAAAGTCGGAGGAGTCTCACAGCCAGCCCAATCAAAGTTCCTCACACCTGTCATGGATGCCATCATCAGCTTCATACCCCAGCACCTTCACTTCCCACACACTGCGCAGGAACAGCTGGAGACCAAGCAAGGCTTCTACACCATAGCTGGCTTCCCGCAAGTGTTGGGGGCAATTGACTGCACACAAGTACCGCAACAGAAAGCACACGCATCCCATCAACGTGCAGGCAATAGTGGACCACCGGGGACTGCCCACCAATGTCGTCGCCAACTTCCCAGGCAGTGTGCATGATTCCTACATCTTCCGACAGTCCATCATCAACCAGCGCTTTCAGGATGGCACCTATGGAAATGCACTGCTCGTCGGTAAGTACCAACGGAACACACCACACACCTCAACTCCACAATCATACAACTCACAACTGTGGGAATGCACACCTAACAATATCACATACAACATGCCAACCAACATGCCCACCTACCAGACACGACAACACAAGGCACCGTGGTAACAGGGGCCAGACATGTAGACAAACCATCCACAAAGGCATAGCCCCTTTGCCACACAATTGCAGAATGTGGGGAGAGGTGGGAACCAAGAATGTGCAAAGGAGGCAATGGACCCATGAATAAGAATGTACACAATGCCAAGTGTGGCGGTGATGTGCTGGACAGTCTTGAGTATGCAGAGCACAGACATGTCCATGTGGACATATACTGCTGGTGTTTGCAGTGTTGTGGACAGTGGACGCAACCATGTTACCTCAGGGAGTGGGGAAGACCTTGGACATGTAGCTATGTCGCCCCCCCTGGAAGCGTAAGCGTAGTGGGCTGGGCCGGCGTACGCCAGTCCAGCGTAGGAGTGTGAAGAAATGGCCCGGGGCTCTGGGTGTGGTTCAGTTCTGGGCTCTAGGCGTGGTTCAGTTCCGGGCTGGCCACAAAAGTGACTATGGCGTGTGTGTCTGTTGTGGTGTCGGCGCCACCCGGCCCTTAATCGACAATGTTGCAATGTAGTGTTGTAGGGATTCTGCACATACACAGAACTATGCACAGCAATGCGGGACTTCGGTATATATATATATATTCCTACAGCCTTAGTACCCATGAGCCCACGACCAGCAAGCTATAGTGTCCCACCTGCCCTCCTATACACAGATAGAGAAACAGGTGTTTAGACAACCTAGAACACAACACTCCCCTAATCACTCAGGGATCATGGTAACAGGTCATTCCCTTTCGCTCAGACTCTCGTACTCATCCACAACAAGAGATTGACAGAGTCACTGAGTCAGTTTAAAATGTTTATTTCAACTAACGTGCTCTAAAATGCAGTATACGAGCCACTACTAGAATCAGAATGCATAATACAAACATTGTCAGCATTGTAGCAAGTCCATACATTATAAAAGGAGAAATCATTGTATATTGATTCTGGAGACAGGACTATAAAACCTACTCTCCCTCCCCATGGACGGGAAAAATAAGATGATATCATAGAAGTTCACTGGGTTTGTATAGCAGACCCCATACCTCTAAGACATAGATCGTGTCTCTACATCACAGCTCCATACAGCTCTTCATTCTTGAAAAGTCTCTCCTCAAGTGTGTCTGCGTGTAACATGCATTCTCCTAATATAAAAAAAAGGTGCGTGTCCCACAAACAGCAGCTGCAGGGTATGTTTTGTCTATGTGCTAGGGCCTGACCAGATCAAAATAACAAGGGACGGTGTTGTTTGACCTAGCTCACGATGTTCAGACTAAACTCCAGGAACAAGCAGGGAACCAGCGCAGCCAGCGGGTCGCAGGTGACCAGCGAAAACATTCTTGCATAAGAATAAGCCTGTAGTGTTGTGTGCAAAAGCAGCATCATGGCCTCCGGACCCATTCTAATCTAAAGATGCCAACGGGGTCCCTTAAATCCACATGACACCCTCCCCTGGCCAGGTTGCAGAAGAATAGAAAAAACAAGGTCCAAGTCGCAAGCAGAGTCAAAGCACTGAGCATAGCAGGGGCAAAGTTCCAAAAATCAAAATCATTATAAGGCTGATTAGTGGTAAAATACGAGAAGAAGAAAAAAAAAAAAATGTCTTGTTGAACATTAATCATCGGAATCATATGAGATCCGTTGAACCTTGGAAGGGAAGGTGTTCCAAAAGACGGTCCCCCTCCTCAGAGACAAGGAGGGACAACATCCAATTCAACAACTCGAAGGAGCATACGTGCATCAAGGAGGATCCATAGCATCAAAAAGCATGGTCGTACATCCTGTATCGTACTCAATGTAGCTGTGGTGCAGCAGGCGCGACGCCCCTTCACAGATGTCCCATTGTGCCAGCACTCCATTCACGGCCGCCATCAGCATGCGGGTACCAGTTGCACATGATTGATCATGACGCAATAGGGGCCACAGCAACAGGTCGTAATCAGGGCAAGGCCGTATGGCGTTTGAGAGGCACAAATCCAAAACCCAGGAGAAAGGACAGTCGCGGCACCAAAAAACTGGATGGACGCATGTAAAGTATGCGTATCTGTAAGTCACTTTGTAGGCAGCACCCACAACAGCCATAGGCAGGCAACCAAGGAATTCCTGCAATCGGCTACGGTACAGCTCCAGCTGGACCGGATGATCGAGTACCACATGAAGGGCAGCCATTACGAAGTAGTAAAACAAGTACCAGGACAGCACCACCGAGCAAGAGGATCAACGGCAAGCCACCAAGCGCTGGAAAAAATGGAATGAATAACAGCCGGAATTACACCAAATATCATTTGAAACGAGGACACAAGACCTCAGCCCACCAATTTAAAAAAAGGTGCAAGGCCTTCTGTGTCAGAAACATTGAATATTTGGTGTATCAACTCCCCAAAATGTAGTGGGAGATTGGTATTTAATAGGGATTGTATTTCACTTGATGTCCGAGCCACCTGTAGCTCGAATGTTTCACTGGCCGAGTTCAAGGCAAGTTCATGTTGGAATAACAGTGCTTTGAGCCTACTTAATTGGTTGAAGCTTGCTTTCATAGCGGGAACAGAAGGCCACAGAGAGCTATCAGCAATGCCATGCGGGGGGGGAAACAGTACGTTGCTGCAACAGGGACACCGTTGCCGATACACCTGCGTGCGCTGAAGCCATGCCCTCATGTGGAGCTGTGATCAACGCATGTCTGCGGTCCTCGTTGGGAATCAGCGGATCCCCAACGGAAGGAATTGTTACTGTCGGAACTTGTTCCGGGCATAATTGGTATTTATATTTGGACGGAAACCCCTGTGGGTATTTCGTCCCGTCTCTGGTAGCCGCTACGGCTGCCAGTATGTCGGTATCGACTTTTGTCATAGACCTTGTGACTGCTGCTACTGAACAAGTGGCTACTGCATTTCTGGCTGCCTCGTCAGCCAGAGTGTTGCCTAGAGCGTGTGGTCCCACGCGCTGATGGCCAAGAGTATGTATTACATGTGTAAGTGGCAAGCACTCTTTGAGAGCCGCCACTCGTACCCAAAGCGTTTTATGCTTGATCGTGTTACCCACATGACATGACATGACAGTAGCATGCACCCGGAGGGCGGGCTCGCCAGAATGGAAAAATGAAGGAGCGCTCGAGGTCTTGGCTCATACATGCCAACTGTTGTGTGTGTATCTTCATTGCCGCAGCATAAGCCAAAGGCCTAGCCTCAATTGCAGCGCGAGTTCAGCCAGGCCTGAAATCCACATCCTTACCATGGGCCTACACACACGTGGCCGCCCACCTTCAACGGCCAACATTACAGTGTTGTTGTCAGGCTTGCGGACATGCGCAGACAGGCATGATAATGGTGTGCCGTAGTAGTGCAAGTGATGCAACCGCGCAGCGCACACAAGTAAATAGGCTCGGGGGAGGGACGAGCAGCTGTGAGGCTACGTAATACACATTGATCCCGCACATTAGCCAGAAGCAATACATGGCAAACATGAATCCCAAAATCGCACAAATCACACACCACAAAACTTGTAAGTCTGCCAACACAGCATGCTGAACCACCAATTTACACTAATCTCACTTACCTCTCACAGGTGATCAAGGATATGCACTCTGCCCGTGGATGATGACACCCCTCCGAGCCCCGAATACCCCGGCCCAGAGGCAGCACAATGTGGCCCACAAACACACCAGGGTCATTGTTGAGCGCACATTTGGCGTGTTAAAGTCACGTTTCAGGTGCCTGGACATCACAGGTGGAAGACTCCTGTACAGCCCGGAAATAGTGTGGAAGATGATCATTGCATGTTGTGTATTGCACAACATATGTGTACGCACCAATGCCCCATGGATCCAAGTTAAACAATAATGGGGCGACCCTGTGTCCCTCAGAACCTGGGTATGGATAGATTAACAAAAACAATGGTTCTGTTGGGTTTACCTAATTATTTCTTATGAAAACGCCTAGTGTTACCATATTATTCTATAATCATAAACATCAATATCTCAGTTATCCAGACAAAATAAAACACATATCAAAGAATAATAATAATAACACACGCGACACAAATTGCTGTCTATTTCCTTGTTTTATATAAATTAAATCATTCATATATATTTACACATTCGTAAACAAGGCTGTCAACACGAGGTGAAGTTTTGTAAATAATAAGTGATCAAGTGACATTTGTGCTCAGTGCTAGTGCTCAGTGCGCAATATATACAGAGTGTTTAAAATATGTACATGGGAAAAAGTAGGCCAGAATTTTGTGGGACAACAATGACTCTACTATGTATTGAATTTTCTTAGTCAAGCAGAGCCTTGATCAGTCTGGACCATGTGAGGTCGTCGACGTTTCAACCCAAACTCAGCTCCAATCAGACGGTTGGTTGCGGTTTTACAGGATGCATGCCTGTCTCCGCGAGATAGCACTGAATTTGCCGTTGCTGTCTTCATTAAAATATTGAGACTTACCACTCGGACCTTCTACTTGATTGACGTCATTTGGTACAATTAATTTGGATTTCTCTATCTACAAAGATGTATGAATAACCAGGAATTATTCTGGTGTTATTTGGGCTGTCACCCTTGACCCCTGTTTTTTCTCCTGATGAAGACCCGTCTTGACTACCTAATGGAGCTGAGTTTGGGTTGAAACGTCGACGACCTCACATGGTCCAGACTGATCAAGGCTCTGCTTGACTAAGAAAATTCAATACATAGTAGAGTCATTGTTGTCCCACAAAATTCTGGCCTACTTTTTCCCATGTACATATTTTAAACA
Organism: Calotriton arnoldi; assembly: GCA_963921515.1. Lineage (NCBI taxonomy): Eukaryota > Metazoa > Chordata > Amphibia > Caudata > Salamandridae > Calotriton > Calotriton arnoldi. Next base: position 216,365 of record CAWUFW010018088.1, read on the forward strand.
CTCTGTATATATTGCGCACTGAGCACTAGCACTGAGCACAAATGTCACTTGATCACTTATTATTTACAAAACTTCACCTCGTGTTGACAGCCTTGTTTACGAATGTGTAAATATATATGAATGATTTAATTTATATAAAACAAGGAAATAGACAGCAATTTGTGTCGCGTGTGTTATTATTATTATTCTTTGATATGTGTTTTATTTTGTCTGGATAACTGAGATATTGATGTTTATGATTATAGAATAATATGGTAACACTAGGCGTTTTCATAAGAAATAATTAGGTAAACCCATGGATCCAAGTGCCAGATGCACCGGATGATGATGAGGCAGATGAGGCAGGTGGACCACACCCCACTGCAGCTGCAGCAGGAATAGCCCGAAGGAACACAATCATTAGCAATTTCTTCGCATGAGCACGTCACATTGTGACTGTCCTTAGCAATCATGGAACAGTACAAAATGACCACATGAACAGCATGTGCAATTAAATTCATTGCAACACACATTCCCTGTGTGCATGTCAGTCCTCTGCATTAGCACATCACTCTGACAAGTGTAAGTGCAACATTAAGTGCTAACAATCTCACAATTAGCATATAGATGGTGGGTATGTCACCTCTGTACAGAGAGGCTGTTTAGGGTGTCACGTATTCGAAATGCCATTTCAGGGTGTCAAATGTGGTACGTAATCCCACTCATCAGCGTATCACATGTGTACAATAACATGACATGAAGGCTGTCATTGGTGTTCATAAAAAGACAACAGGGTGTCATTTGGGGTAAAATATGACATTTCGGGTGTCATTTGGGGTCAAATATGACATTTTGGGTGTCATTTGGGGTCCAATATGGAATTGCGGGTGTCATTTGGGGTCAAATATGAACCACCCTGATGCAGAGATGCACCCTGTGACTCAAGTCCCACAACATGTGCAACATGGACGTAAGGGGGATGGGGGCACAGCAACATGGGAGATGCACGCCAGCCAAAGAGCCAGCAGGAATACCTTGCGTGGAATACAACAAGGTGTCCCCTGGACATATGTGCCATGTACAGATCACATGTGTACACGGACGTCATCCATCAATAGTAGTGAACAGTGTCAGCTAATAGATGCAAGGTGAGAAGTCACGCGCCTCCTCACAGCTACCTGTACACATCACTGTCGGACTGCAGCAAAACACCACTGCTACATCTGAACATGCAAAATTGACCGTGAGGGCACGTACATGGCTGGTTAGGGTTCAACCGTGCCGGAAGGCGAAGCAGTGACTACCCCCCTCCAAACCCACATCACTTTTCCAGAATGCAAGCAGATGACAAACTAACATTAGGGATGTAAGCATCTTTGTCTGGACTAGAAGGCGGTAGCACATCTGCACATCCAACCTTGGAATTGCATGTGCCCGGCACCCCCTGAGAGATACCATAGCAGCTGATGTCGACTCCCACACTACGCACAGCGCTAACCAAAGACCAACGTATACACACCCCACAAACAGAAGTCCTTGCTCGCAGTTCTCTTGCATGGAATGACCTTCACACTTACGCACAGACCAACCCAGGAGTCCAACCGCTGCACACTCAAACAAATCATTGCTCCGAGCTGTGGCATCCACATAACTTAGACTTAGGCTTTTTTACACACAGCCCTATTTCCTACATTGACGTGGGTCTAAGTTGGGAAATTGCGAGATTGTTGTTTGGGAGCAATGAGGCCACAGCTAGTTCACACATTCCCAGTCATCTCACTGCCTGTCTGGGTCACGGTCAAACATGCGCATTGTTATCAGTTCCCAGGGAGTACCTTTTTTTTTAATCACTGCCCCTACATTCATCCATACTTTCATACTTGCTTGATCATAGACATGACACATCTGTGTGAATTAGAATATTTTGGTCCCATTCGGTGGAGTGTTGAAGCTGGACCAGTACATGGCCATGCAAACCCCACTTTGCATTGTTGCCCCATGGACGGCCAGCCTTGTGCATGTGCATGGGTTTGCACGTGCATGGGTTTGTTGTGTGATTGGTGATGTGTGGGGAGGGCCCCCTCTGGGCACATTGTCGACGGGGGCCTACTTGCTGTTTCTATGTGTGCTGCAGTATGCCAAGGAGATCAGGGACATGATCCATAGTCATTGTGGGTGTGCACTGTGCTATACTTAATTGTGCATGTGTGCCGTTGTGCCCATCTCTCCCCGTCCCCCCAGGCCCTGGTCATTACTCACCCTGTTGCTTTTGGGTCAGGTCATGTTGAGCAGTGTCCGGTCCCCCAACTCCTGCCACTGTCTCCCCACTGATGACTGTGGACACCATTTCCTCCATCTCATCCAGCTCCTGCTGGGGCGCTGGACTCCCACCTCCAGTCTGCATTGCTGCTTTCCGGTTGTTAGCGAGTTTCAGCTTGTTTTTGTGCTTCACATCATTCCAGCGCTTCTTGCAGTCGTCCACTTCCCTTCTCTTCACTCCGACTGCATTCACCTTGGCCAAGATGGACTGCCATATTGCATTTTTAGTTGCCAATGACACAGTTGAGGTGATGGACATTTGTTGGTGGTGTTCTATCACCTCCGTAATCAGGATCTTGTTTTCCTGCGGACTGAATCGTGGGTTCCTCTTCTTCTTCTCCTTGCCCTTCTCCTTCCCCGAGGTCCCTGGCTGGTCCTCCGGGGGGTTTGTGGGGTTCTGGTTGGGCTCTGTAGTTGCTCCAGCGTTCTCCATGGTGCTTCTCATTTTTTTGGGTTTAGATTTCTTTCTTTTTTTTTTGCAGCTTGTATGGTGATTTTTCCCACCTGACGTGGGGATTGCAGGCCTGGCGCTGCTTATCGCTGATGTTTTTATCGCTGTTAGGCCCATTGCCGCTTTTTTCACGTTCGGGTTTCCTTTTTTATCGGCGTCCCGGTAATTTTATCGCGGACATTTGACGCGTTATCGGGACACTATCGCCTGTTGCCGGGGTGTTGGGAATACGCCGTTAACGCGGCATTGGTTTCCCGCGATAGACGCCGTTATGTGAAATTGCGTTTGCCTAGGTTGGCGATGGTTATCGCACGTTCTTGAAAATATCCCCCACAGTCTTCTCACAATATCTCAGAATGTGTTGCATGATCCTCTGAAAGGCGGCAGCGGCTGAGGCTAGCCCAAAAGGCATTCTCAGGAATTTAAAATTACTAAAAAGAGTGGTGAAAGCAGTCAACATTTGAGAATCTGGGTGGAGGGTGACCTGATGATATGCTGAGGATTAATCAAGTACACTGAAATACTCAGCATCTTGGATGGTGCCCAGCATTTCATGTATCCTCGGGAGGGGATGTCTGTCCACCCAAATGTTTGAGTTAAGGTCCCTCAAATCAACACAAAGCCGGATGTTCTTACCACTATCTGATAACGATGGGTGCCAACCATTCTGAGCTTTCTATTTCTTTTATGACCCCTTGGCTTACTGGTTTCTGCAGTTCTAACCTTAAAGGTTCTCTCATCAAAAGAGGAATGGATCTGGTTTTGTGTATCACAGGAATGGCACCTTCTTTAAGTGTGATTTTGTGCATGTAATTATTTAACTTTCCTAGTTGTTCTGAAAATTCCTCTGGGAATTCCTTAGTTAAATTGCTACCCACCGAAGGTTGTTCCACCAGCAGAACCTGATCCACGTTGTTGGGATCTAAGGTAATCCCCAAATCTTTCTGGTGTTTCCATCCCAGTAAATTAGACCCATGTAGTGTGATATAAACTTTGCCTACCGTGTGCCTGTTCTTGAATGAAATGTGCATTCTTACCATACCTTCTAAGGGAATGGGCTCTTTATTGTATCCCTGAGGCTAAATCTCAGGTGCCTCCAATACATATTCATGCTTTGAAAATATTTCTTCAAACATTTTCTTCTCAATCAAGGTGTATGGTGAACACGAGTCAGCAAAAACTTGTACAGTTATTCCATCAAGACTAATATCACATGTAGGGTATTGTACCTTCTCTTGATCTTCTCCCTGATCTACTTGAAATATATATGCTTTTCTTTATTCACCATTTACATCATACTCGGACACCATATGTACTTTCTCACCTTGCACTCTGCAAACCTTGGCAAAGTGACCTCTTTTGTTGCATTTCCTACAAATTATGCTCCTTGCAGGACATTTCAAATCGTTGGCTAGATGGTTCTGATTACCACACCTATAACAACGTATATTGTCATGTTTTGGTCTATGATTTTCTTTACTTTTCTCATTAATTTTACACACCACATCCTCTTCAACTTCACTTCTTCCTTCTCTTTATGAGACACGCTGCTTAATTTTATCTCCTTAATGCATATAGCTGTATGTTCTATGCCTTTCGCTGTATTAATTGCTTCAGGTTTTCGATTTAATAGTTCTTCTTGAATTTTCTGGTCATTAGTACACCTAACTAGTTGATCTCTTATGAGAGAATCAGTAAGAGTTCCAAATTCGCAGGTTGCAGACATACCTCTTAAGACTGCTACATATGCGGATACTCTTTCCTCCTTTCTTGGAACCCTTTTGAAAAATTTGTGCCGTTCTAGAACAACATTAATCTTTTCTTTAAAGTGTCCCTCTAATTTCCTCAAAGTATATTCATAGACATCCTCTCCTGTACCCTCTTCTTCTATGTCTTCATTTGGTTCTCTACCTGTGATATCTTCATATATTTTCCTGCCTTGAATCCCTAAATTATGCAAGAGAATATGCTGTTTCCTTACTGATGAAAAATTGCCCCTATAAGATAGGATTTAAATATATCTAACCATCTACTCCATGGTATGTCAGGTTCACCTAATTCATTGAGAAATGGTGGAGGTTGATTCATACTAGCTGCAGCCATGCTAAAGTAACCTAAGGCAGCAGAGATACGGATAAAAGAGTGTAAGGTAACTGTAAATGCACTACTCTCAAGGAAATAAAGTACTTGCAATTGCACAAAGCATACAAAAATACAAGAATAAAAAAACAAATTCCTCCAATAATGAAAATATCCAATGTCAATACCTAAGGAAAAAATAATTATGAGAGGAAGAAAAGAAAGAATAACAGTAGTTACTCACAGAAAAAGAAAGAATCCCTCAATAATACTTCAGTAGTGAGAAGAAGTTCTCTTTTGCTCTCGTTGTTACAGTGGGTTAAAGGGGAACCCCTCCCACTGACTTCCCAATGCCTCCTCCTCACTCGACGACGGAGACGTCATTAGGCGGGGAAGACTAACTCAAAGTCCTCCTCACTGCGCAGTATCCAGGAAACAAACCGTCTCTCCTGTTTCAGGCTGGGTGAACTTGAAGGACGAAAGCCGAAGATCGAGCGAGGGCGCACTGCCCCAGAGGCCCCAGAGAGAGCACGTTCCGAGCGACGTAGATCGACTTATGAGAGCCTCCGCACCAAGCTCCCTCAGGCAGATGGCCGATTCACCTATGAAGAGCTCGAAGTTCCAAACAGTAATCAGCTCTCAGAGCAACCGGCGGAAACAAAGCACTTGATGGGAGCCGTTGACCTTTCACTCCTCATCCGAAATCTTTGCGTGTCGTAGGGCACGCAGCTGCATAAAGCAGGGAACACCGAACAGCCACTACAGAAACTGCAGAAAGCAGTCCTGTGAGAATTCAGCGCGATCACCTCGACGATCTGAGACAGCGGGGTGCCTAATTAAGAGCACAAGACACCGGAGATTGGGGAAACGCAAACGGATACAGAGCGGTGTCTCCGGGTAAGTCACAGACCTCCGTCCTTGGCGGGACAAACTCCTTAGCAACTCCCGCAAACAACGCAGAAGAGCAGTGGCAGGTACACCATAAACGCCGCTCCTTTGCTTTGGAGTGCAGAGAACACACAAGGCTGAGCACAAAAAGGAGCACACCGCTCATTGAGGGCTGGGTAAAAGCAAAGATAAGTCCCCTAAATTGCTCTCAATCCGTCTGTGGTCACCTCATATGCCTCACGCATACCTCCCATGGATGGCAATGAGAAAGTTCCTTAAGGTAACCCAGGAGAGGACTGCGACCAGAGCTCACATTGAAACATTCGCCTCTGGCAAGAAGAAATTCAACAGGGTGAAGATGTCGTGCTGTCCCTTTATAGCATCCCAAGATCGTCGCTAAAATGAAGTAATTAGGACGCAGTAGGAAAGTCCAAAAGCTTTATTCAGATTGATACAATAGACATCTTCAGCTTGCCAGGGCAGCTCTGACCAAACACCACAAACCCAACATTCTAAAGAGCCTCCTTCTCAAGGTTATACGGCGGAGACCAACTAGAACAATGGAGAGAGGGGAGGAGGGGAAGAGGGAAAGGATGCCTAGATTATTACACTGAAGTATACAATAAGATCTGGGAACCCTTCTGAAATACCAACAATAACACTGGCCCTCAACAATAGGCCTTTACTGCTGTCTCTGACTATTGTTCCCACAAGAACCCTGAACTGTTTATCATTCCTGTCTCTGTAGCAACGACAATATACACCACCAGTACAGTAACCACTAAAAACACACTAGAACAGTCCCATGTGTCCGGTAACGGGTGAATAGTACATACAATGTGATTATGCTAACTTGCACCCCTAAGTTCCCTACTAAGGGGTCGATTCCGATTCGGGCCGGAAAAAGCACCGACCGACTCGGATCCGGAAAAAATACCGACCGACACGTACCCGTGGCGCCCGACACGCCAAGTACGATGCAAGGCGCGAAAAATCCGACCGACACGTAACGAAACCAAGTCGACCGACCGAGCCGCACGGAAAACAGCAATCCGGCCGGAAAAACACGCGAATCCAACCGACCGACACGCACCCGGAACAAATCCGACCGAAACGTACACGCTAACTCCAAACCGCTAAGTACGATGCAAGGCGCGAAAACCACGAGCGAGTCGGACGGAGGACAAGCCGTACGACCGACACGCATACAAAACCGAGCCGAAGCAACACAATACACCGCGACCGACGCGTACGCAGCATAGAAAACTGCACAAACACAGCGTGAACGAAACGGAAAACACCGTACGAGACCAATGCAGGGTCCGACTCGGTCACAAGAACGTTTCCAACATACACAAACAGCACAAAGGAAAAATCACCCAAAAAAAGGCCAAACAAGCAATTACCAAGCCAATAAATACTGGGGGGGTGGGGACAGAGAACAAGGACACACCCACAACTCCACCTATATAAAGGACACAAATCACTACCATGAGCCTTTGCAAATGCCATTCCACTGCCAGCACCCAAGAGAAAGCAACCACACACCCACAGCTCATCCCTCACACAAGCCACACACCATCAGCACACCAACAAATACCTACCTCACATACACCCAGCAAAACACACACTCACACACCCTCACCTGCACACCAACACACACATCACCCACCATCACCACCCATCACCATGCCCCCAAGAAGAATCCCAAGTTCCTAGATAGTGAATTGGAAGTCATGGTAGACGAGATCCTCAGGGTGGAGCCACAGCTGTTTGGCACTCTGGTCCAACAGACCCCCATGTCGCAGAAAACCAAGATGTGGGAGAGGATCATCAACAGGGTGAACGCCCAATCACCATGTCGGCGCACAAAGACGGACATCCAGAACAGGTGGTATGACGTGCGCAGGAGGGTGCGGGACATGCTCAAGAAAGACTACATCAACAGCCAACACACCGGCAGTGGCCCTCCTGCCAAGCCAATATACCTCAGGCCCTGGGAGGAGAAGGTGCGGGCCATCCTTCCGCCAGTGAGCGTATATGGACTAGAGGACATCCCAGAGCCTGGTGAGTACACAACAAATGTACACAATATACTGCCACAAAACACACACATCACTGTCAAGGGGAGAGTCAAACCATGCACTCATAGCAATTACACAGCAACTAGAACAGAATCATCCCAAAATGTGTATGTCAGTCAGATAAACACAACACATGCCATCAAAAAGTCACATCCAACTGTGCCAACACATGTACAAACACAACCACAACTACAGCTAGGCAGTGGCACAAATAGAACTAACAAACACATCCAGACATGTAGCCACCACAACAACACCAACACACAGTGAAGACCACTCAAAGGAAGGAATTCTGTGTATGCTGGCCAAGTCAGTGTAGCCAATAGCATCATGGGAGTCGCAGTCACACATATTGCCCGCCCCAAAACTGTCCCATCAACACCACCATGAACCATGCGCACATCACAGGGAGTGGAGAAGGACTCACAAGATGGCTGACACTGGCTACTGCTGTGGGAGCACAAGGCCCTGCTGCCAACTGTGCACCAACAAACAGCAGGACACCACTGACTGACATCCTGAGAGACAACTTCCACTCCCTGCAATGCAAGCACGTTCCATGGTGGGATATCTGGCTGGCTGGGTGGGAAGGGGGACTTGCAGCACTGACTATAGTCACCAGCACCTCCCCTCACACCCCCCAACACAAACTCCACAGTACCCACCTGGTAGAATGCAATGCCCTCCATCCTAACACAAGATCCCACAAAGCACCACCACCCTGGGTTATGTTGTGTGAAGCACAGGGACACTCTTGGAACTCTTAGCCAAACAACTGCCAGGACAACACTCCCAGCCATCCTGTCAGCACAGCCAGCCCACCCCACAGGGAAGCAGAGTCAAAGGAAGGAAGCATGGGCATGCTGGGAAGGGGGTGGAGGCAATAGCATGATGGGAGTCGTAGTCACAGACATTGCTCAGCCTCACAACTGGCCCATCAACACCACCCTGAACCATGCTCACATCACAGGGAGTGGAGAAGGACTCACAAGATGGCTGACACTGGCTACTGCTGTGGGGAGCACAAGGCCCTGCTGCCAACTGTGCACCAACAAACAGCAGGACACCACTGACTGACATCCTGAGAGACAACTTCCACTCCCTGCAATGCAAGCACGTTCCATGGTGGGATATCTGGCTGGCTGGGTGGGAAGGGGGACTTGCAGCACTGACTATAGTCACCAGCACCTCCCCTCACACCCCCAACACAAACTCCACAGTACCCACCTGGTAGAATGCAATGCCCTCCATCCTAACACAAGATCCCACAAAGCACCACCACCCTGGGTTATGTTGTGTGAAGCACAGGGACACTCTTGGAACTCTTAGCCAAACAACTGCCAGGACAACACTCCCAGCCATCCTGTCAGCACAGCCAGCCCACCCCACAGGGAAGCAGAGTCAAAAGGAAGGAAGCATGGGCATGCTGGGAAGGGGGTGGAGGCAATAGCATGATGGGAGTCGTAGTCACAGACATTGCTCAGCCTCACAACTGGCCCATCAACACCACCCTGAACCATGCTCACATCACAGGGAGTGGAGAAGGACTCACAAGATGGCTGACACTGGCTACTGCTGTGGGGAGCACAAGGCCCTGCTGCCAACTGTGCACCAACAAACAGCAGGACACCACTGACTGACATCCTGAGAGACAACTTCCACTCCCTGCAATGCAAGCACGTTCCATGGTGGGATATCTGGCTGGCTGGGTGGGAAGGGGGACTTGCAGCACTGACTATAGTCACCAGCACCTCCCCTCACACCCCCCAACACAAACTCCACAGTACCCACCTGGTAGAATGCAATGCCCTCCATCCTAACACAAGATCCCACAAAGCACCACCACCCTGGGTTATGTTGTGTGAAGCACAGGGACACTCTTGGGACTCTTAGCCAAACAACTGCCAGGACAACACTCCCAGCCATCCTGTCAGCACAGCCAGCCCACCCCACAGGGAAGCAGAGTCAAAAGGAAGGAAGCATGGGCATGCTGGGAAGGGGGTGGAGGCAATAGCATGATGGGAGTCGTAGTCACAGACATTGCTCAGCCTCACAACTGGCCCATCAACACCACCCTGAACCATGCTCACATCACAGGGAGTGGAGAAGGACTCACAAGATGGCTGACACTGGCTACTGCTGTGGGGAGCACAAGGCCCTGCTGCCAACTGTGCACCAACAAACAGCAGGACACCACTGACTGACATCCTGAGAGACAACTTCCACTCCCTGCAATGCAAGCACGTTCCATGGTGGGATATCTGGCTGGCTGGGTGGGAAGGGGGACTTGCAGCACTGACTATAGTCACCAGCACCTCCCCTCACACCCCCCAACACAAACTCCACAGTACCCACCTGGTAGAATGCAATGCCCTCCATCCTAACACAAGATCCCACAAAGCACCACCACCCTGGGTTATGTTGTGTGAAGCACAGGGACACTCTTGGGACTCTTAGCCAAACAACTGCCAGGACAACACTCCCAGCCATCCTGTCAGCACAGCCAGCCCAACCCACAGGGAAGCAGAGTCAAAAGGAAGGAAGCATGGGCATGCTGGGAAGGGGGAGGAGGCAATAGCATGATGGGAGTCGTAGTCACAGCCCTACATCCCCCACCACATGGCCCAGCAAGCTCACACTCACGCATGCACATCCCACAGAGAGTGGAAAGGCCCATCAAAGATGTCTGACACTGTTGCTGTGTCGTGGGGAGCACAAGGGCATGCTGGGTACTGCACACCAACCAACAGCAGGACACCACTGTCAGCCATCTTGCCATTGCCCTCACACCCACACCCACTGAACTCCACACAAAAGCAAGTAAGTATGGGAATGCTGGCAAGTGGGGTGGAGGCAATGGCATGATGGGAGTCGTAGTCACAGACATAGCTCACCCCCACAACTGTCCCATCAACACCACCCTGAACCATGCTCACATCACAGGGAGTGGAGAAGGACTCACAAGATGGCTGACACTGGCTACTGCTGTGGGGAGCACAAGGCCCTGCTGCCAACTGTGCACCAACAAACAGCAGGACACCACTGACTGACATCCTGAGAGACAACTTACACTCCCTGCAACGCAAGCACGTTCCATGGTGGGATAACTGACTGGCTGGGTGGGTGGGAAGGAGGTCCGGCTGTCAACCAAACACAAGCAATGCAGACCATGTTCACACCCCAGAAAATACATAGAAATGCCCAAATAATGCAGGACAATGTGCCACACCAATATCAACCCCTGACTGTGACGACTTAGGACAATGCAATGTACAGGCCCGCACCCAGAGGCACAGTCACAACTGTCATGTGTGTCAACCATTGATGCCTGCAGAAACATGACATACATTGTTTGTGTCTCCCAAAAACAGGTGATGATGGGGACACAGCAGCAGACGCTGAGGAGTCCCAGTCCCAGGCTCAAGAGGATGCCGAGCTCACTGGCGTCGTACAGCCTCTGTCCTCCTCGGACGATGAAGAACAACCTGGCACATCCGGTGCAAGTCAACATGCAGCACCAGCAGGACCACCAGCTGCAGCACCAGCAGGACCACCAGCTGCACCCCCTGCACCCACCCCTACAACGACTGTCACCACGAATACCATCCCTGCCGACATGGACAGAATAAGGAGCAACACCAGCACAGTGACCCTGGACCAACCTGGGGCCATGGACACCACCACCACCACCAACCCCCAAGGTGGACCAGGGTTATCTGTGCGTGCCACTGCACACACTGCACATGTCAGCAGGGGTGGTGGGAGGGGTGGGAGACAGAGGTCGCTGCTTGCAGACGTTGCTGGTGTGCATGACGACCCACAACTGGTACGCATAGCTGATGCGTACCAGTCCAGCACCGGAGAGCTCAGCCAGGTAGTGGGGCTCCTCAGAGACATTAAACAGCAGCAGGCTGCCCATCATGCCCGCTTGGACTCCCACATGTCCCACGTGGAGTCACACATGTCCCGTGTGGACTCACACATGTCCCGCGTGGAGTCCAAGTGGGATGCACTGCATGAGATGACGGCGGTGCACAGGGACATTTTACAATGCCTCCGCCAGATGAACAGCAACCAGTCCACACCTCCCTGTGTGCCAACAACATCTGGTGCCGAACAAACTGCAACTGCCACAGGGAGGGAGGAGGACTCTGGCGGAGAGTCCCCTGCACCGCAGCAGCCTGCACTTGAGGGCCCCCCAAGAAGAGGGGTCGTCCGAGGAGGGAAAAGTGAGAGGCCGATGGCCAAGCGCAACTCCCAGGAAGCCTGAACCTGTTCTGGATGTTCGCCTTTGTGCACAGACTGTTCACCCTGTTGACGGCAACACTACTCCCACACATTGCATGGGGAGTACAAGTTGGACCAATGTGTCAGACAACTGTGGCCCCGATACTGGGGATCCTGTCTACCCGGACTTTCAATTCACCTAGGAACTTGGGATTGCAAGATTCATGTACAGCACAACCCATCCTATGCACTATTAACACAAATGTATCACAATAAACACACTAATACACCATACTTGCCTCTGTCGTGATTCCAACGTGGGTGCTGTTATGGGGATGATGAACTGCAAAATTACACTGTGTATGCGAACTGCAACAGCAAGGACAACACAGGCATGTGAGTACAGGCAACGTGACACACATGAGGGAGACACACCACCAGGGCTACACGACACATACACACCTAGGCCATCTGACTCATTGCCTACACTGATGTTGCCAGGGAAGACGGTGCAATGCACAGACACCACACCCATTCCCAGTTGTAGTCAAGTAGCCCACAGGTGCAGTAAGCAAATGGCAGTCAAATGTGTGACCACAGACAACGCACATCACAAAGTGAAGCACAGGTTTATTACACAGTTGCAACATGCCGTAACCACTACAGATGCAAGGTAACCCCACCTGGTAGCGGGCACACAGTCAACAACTGTAGACGGAAGGAAGTCCATGGGTGTGGCGCACATCACCTGTAGGGACACAACAGCTACCAGCCTGGATGTGCAATCACGTCGTCGGTGGACACAGTTGACCAAACGAATCTGAAAGTACCCTGTGAAGGACAGAAATGACACACAGTCAAAAGCAATGGAGTACAGGACAGAACAGCAAAACTCATGCACAATACATGTTACAAGATACCCACCCAGAACCAAGTTAGCATGTCAACACTGTTGGGGAGTACAGCCCACCTGTCACCACACATCGCAACACACATCCAGTCAAGTAGCCCATGGACACACTCCAACAGCACCAGAGCACCACCCACACATCATGCCAACTCACATCATTGACATGACACCTCAGGATACTCACATTCAGCTAAAGAAGTTGGTGATGAGCTGTGTGCGGACATCACCATCATCATCATCATCATCATCGTCACTGGCATCGTGGTCCAGGCCAGGATCCTCCACAGGTGGCGGATGTTGGTCATTGTCATCCTGGATGAGAGGCAACTCCTTCCGCACTGCCAGGTTGTGGAGCATGCAGCAGACGATGATAATCTTGCACACTTTCGCAGGGGCATATGGGAGGGACCCTCCGGTCTTGTCCAGGCAGCGGAAGCGGCTCTTCAGGAGACCAAAGGTCCGCTCAATCACTCTCCTGGTCCGACCATGTGCCTCATTGTAGCGCATCTGGGCAGGTGTCACAGGGTTCCTGAGGGGTGTCAGCAACCACGGCATGTTGGGGTATCCCGAGTCACCTACGGACAGACAAGTGCACATTAGCTGACTTGGAAAAGTGGGCGGAATACTACAGATCAGATCACACACAATGGCACAAAGTCAGTACACACCGACAAGCCAGGCACGCTGGTTCTGCATCTGTGCCATCATCCTGGGGATGCGACTACTCCTCATCACAAAGGCATCGTGTGCTGAACCAGGGAAACGGGCACACACGTGTGTGATGGTCATGTCTGCAAGACACACCACCAGTGCATTGACCGAGTGGTAGTGCTTGCGGTTCCTGTAGGCCTGCTCCTGGGCCTGTGGTGGTACCAAAGCCACATGTGTCCCATCAATGGAGCCAATGACATGCGGCATCCTCCCCAGGGCATAAAAGTCACTCTTCACGTCAGTGAGTCGTCGCAGTCTAGGGAAATAGATGTACCGGTTCAGGAAGAGCAACATTGCCGCCAAAACATCGCGGAGCACACGGCTGAACATGGTCTGTGACATCCCACCAGCAGTCGCCACAGTATGTTGGAAGGTACCGGTGGCAAAGAAGTGTAGGGCTGCCATCACCTTCACCTTGGGGGTCAGCGCTGTAGGATACGGCCGGCCAGGCTGCAAATGTGGGGACAACTGCACTGCCAAATCCTCAATCAGCTGCCTGGTGAAGCGGTACCGTCGGATGCTGTCCCGTTCCACCATCGTTGCCAGGTCTGGGAATGGCCGATGGACAGCAGGAGCCCTGCAGTGCAGAGGAGAAGTAAGCAAGATTGTCAGTCACCCCACATATGCGGCATTGAACACACTCAAGATCCCAACATACATCATTATGAGGCACAACTACATGAAGTGTGCAGTACCGGAAGGACATGTATGGTACATACATGGCCAACATCTGTCAACACGGTCCTACAGGTGGCATCAATTTGTCCCAGGTTGGCCCATTGGATATCATGATGCCGTGTCACAGTTCCCATCTCCTGCTGCCGTGTCACAATCACCCCCACAGTGACATGTGAGGACAGATGTGCCCCAGGCACCACAGCTCAACGACAGGTACATTCCCAGGGACCCTGTAATGCCACATGGACACTGGCATCACATGGAGTATCATGTGTACACCACAGCAAAACAAACATGACCCCCACAGGTAGTGGCCCCACTTGCCACGGCAGGACAGACATGGACGTCTGTGACACACACGCACAACATCAGAGTCCATGCACACACAACGTGGATGTGGAGACTGTCTCCCATTGTGCACATGAAATCAGAGACATTGTAAACACTACATGCACAAAGACTGTGGAGGTCCATCACTATTGTGCCACTGGGACACCCTGGCTCAAACATACCGTCCCACATGGGACTCACGGGGTATGTGACATGACATACACAAACACCACTGTGAAATGTGACCATGGCACATGCACAGATATGAACAGTTGCACATCACAGTGGTCACGTACACGTAACACCCAGGATCCTGTCCCCATGAACACGTGCACAGCCTGGGGGTGGCTGCCCACAGGTGACACCCACAGGACAACATGTACACCAACATACACACAATAGGAAATGCAGCCTTACATGCCTTATGATAAGGTTTGGACAGGCTGTCGTGATGTAGGTGTGCCCCTCACTCCCTGGGAGCTATCTGTGGCTGGCATATGTCCATCTGAGACAGGCATGCTGACATATGCCAGTCACATGTACAGTGATGCGTTGTACTGCAATGGACCGATCGGTGCCTCCGGCCGGCCCATTGCTTTCAATGTGTGCGGGTACGCGTTGTACCCCTGTGCGCGTTGAACTGCAATGGACCGATCGGTGCCTCCGGCCGGCCCATTGCTTTCAATGTGTGCGGGTACGCGTTGTACCCCTGTGCGCGTTGAACTGCAATGGACCGATCGGTGCCTCCGGCCGGCCCATTGCTTTCAATGTGTGCGGGTACGCGTTGTACCCCTGTGCGCGTTGAACTGCAATGGACCGATCGGTGCCTCCGGCCGGCCCATTGCTTTCAATGTGTGCGGGTACGCGTTGTACCCCTGTGCGCGTTGAACTGCAATGGACCGATCGGTGCCTCCGGCCGGCCCATTGCTTTCAATGTGTGCGGGTACGCGTTGTACCCCTGTGCGCGTTGAACTGCAATGGACCGATCGGTGCCTCCGGCCGGCCCATTGCTTTCAATGTGTGCGGGTACAGCGTTGTACCCCTGTGCGCGTTGAACTGCAATGGACCGATCGGTGCGCACCCATTGACAATGGGCTTGCCTGGCAACGGACGCGTTTTCGAATTTCGAGCGAGTCGGTTGCTGGAAAATCAGTTGGTCACCCACAACAATGTTGCAAAATCATGTATGTCATGAAGTTGAAGATTTGAAGGATGCTGTGGGCGTGTTTTGGTGCTGCTATTCCATGGATTGGCCAGATTCAGAAGATGCAAACGACTTGGACCTATCACTTTGGACACAAGGGACAGTATCTGCCTCTCCAGCACATATATATTGCTGGCTGTTCCCCTGAGAGCCCACTTGCCTGCACTACATGCTCCAAGACGACATCTGCCACTGCACTGCTGCTGTCTCTGCCCCTCTGGACCCTGCAATGGCACGTACTGTGGAGAGAGCCCCAGCCTTCAGCCTTGAAGAGAACCAGGCCCTGCTGGACAGCCTACTTCCACAGTACAGCAAGCTGTATGGGACACCAGGGGAGCAGGTGAGTGTCCTGTGCACTGCCTTTCTGAATGTGCATTTTGTCTGACTAGCAAGGCTGAGAGTCTGCACGCCACTGGCTAGCAGGCTCACTGAGTAGTTGTCACCCCCCATAGTGTGTAGTGACTTGCACTGGACAGGTATGGTGCAGTGACAGTGCTTCTGAACAGGGTTTTACTCCCCATGCAATGATACCATGTAGTGACTTCTGGAAAACTGTCCATGGGCAGCCGTGCACTGCCTGTGTACACCATGTGCCCCTGTGATTGCGACATGTATATGCAACTGTGTCATGCACGGATATGTTGCATGTGTAGTAATGGCCTTATCACTTTGTCATCCTGACAGGCTTCTGCCCATCGGAAGCAGGAGATCTGGAAGGACATCGTCCCGGGCTGTCCGGTCCGTGGGGGTCTACAAGCGCCGGATCCGCAACTGCCAAAAGAGGTGGCAGGACCTTCGGGGCTGGACCCGGAGGATTGCACGGGTCCAGCTGAAGCTGTCGCCTCCTCGCAGGAGGGGCGGAACACGGACCCTGACCCCCACATGCTCAGGATCCTGGCGGTGGTCTTTCCAGACCTGGATGGGCAGCTGAAGGCCAGAGAGCAGCAAGGAGGGGGTGAGTCAAAGACTGCACTGTGAACTCTGTCTAACATGCTATGTGCCCTCCTCGGGCCTGGTTAAACTGCCACAGTACAGCAGTCATGTTGTCCAGGAGCCATGTCCCTCTATTGTGCACTGCCCACTCCTCATCTGATACCCAGGTGTGGCCCTTACATGCAGGGAATTCTGTCACTTAGGACTGTGTCCTTGCAGTTTGCTTGACTCAAGGTGGGAGACAGCATCTGTTTCCCTGACTCTGTGGTGGGCATCATGGGTGGGTCCATTGCTTACACAATGCCTGTATTCTGACATGTATTCAGCGTGTTACTTTGATCTGTGGTCCAATTGCTGAGCTGATCCACCACATGTGGCTGGGGTATCTGGCACACACCCATGCTGCGGGTGGGAACAATGTTTGGGCCCCAGGAGTATGTATATGACGTGTGTCACACATACTTAGCCAGCTGCCTACAGTCCAGGGCTCATCCCTCATTCATGTGGGGCTGGACAGTCATGCCTACTCCAGGCCATACAATACACTCTGTACTCCCACTCCCGTGTATCAGCTGACACATTGTGCGCAGTGATTTGACCCCTCAGGTGTCTGCCTCTGTGTCAGTGTGCTGTGGATTAGTCGCCAGGACTGCTGTGGAGTTTCTTGGTAGGGGCTCAGCATGCCACTGGAGATGTGACCATAGGAGACGATACTTGTGTGTCACATAGGTGTCTGATCAGCTGCCCATGCAGACTGGGGCATGTGAATGTGAAGTTCAGGCAGCTGTTCCCCATTCACAGCAGAGTGTGAGGGGCTCAGGTTCAGAGGGTAGTGTCACAGGTCTCCCATATGTCCAATAGGTATGACCTGGACAGATGAGGGTTAAGAGGATGTGTTGTGGGGGGGATGTACATGTGCACTTGTGCAGCTCCAGGACTTGCATTCCCCATGACCTACTATTGTGACACAGTGCAGAGTGTTGTTGTCTGGCTGCAAAGTCATACATCACTGAGACAGTGATGTATGACTTTGCAGTCATGCCTCCGCCATGGCATGTGTCTACTGATTGGTGAGCCTGCAGGGGAGTGACATGTGCTACATGCACACCATAGTGGCGCTGGCTATCAGGACATGGGTGCATCATGGTGTCTGTCGCTGGTATGCATCACATGCATTTCCTATTTGACTCTGGGCATCCCTTTCATCCGGAAACCTGTACTGACTCAGTGGCAAGAGCTGTGATGTGTGCATGTCCACATGCCACACCGTGTCCTCTGCACTGTCCAACTACTGTGTACTTGGTGCATGTGTCCACACTGGGGTGTTGCAATCCAACAGACACCAGACAGATGGGTGCAAGGCCATGTGGGATGTGAGTGCCATGCTTGGCATCAGACTGACAATTGGCTTCTCCTGTTCAGTTAGGGCACTTTTAGCAATGTACAACTAATGATGCCAGGGCTTGCTCTGTGATGTGCTGTGCTCACAGTGGTGTGTGCGTTTTGTGCAGGTGACTGATGTCTGTCTGTTTCCCCATTGTTTGCAGATACATCCACGGCCACGGAAGGGGACAGCTCCACGGACCAGGAGGAGCCAGAGAGCCAGACTGGGTCAGCAGCCGAGGAGTGGTCGGAGGGACCCAGTGGCACGGAGGGCGAGGGGAGCCACACCGAGGAGTCCTCAGCAGCATCCACCTCAGCTGAGGACCAGAGCAACTCGGAGGATGACTCCCTTGTGGAGGCGGGTGTCAGCAGCCACCACACCCCAGCTAGTGTTGCTGTCCCCGCCACCACCAGCACCACCACCGCCCTCCCATCGGCTCCCATTCCCCAGGTCCGTGGAGGCTCCCATGTCCGGGAGCGTGTCTCCTTTGGGCCAGGCACCGCAGCCCCTGCCCCTGTGTCCCCTGCTGCCCTGAGTGAGGAGTCTGTGTACCTCCTTCGCCAGCTCCATGTAGGCCAGACAGCCATGCTGAGTGTCCTCCATGCGCACACCGCGCTGTTGACTCAGCTGGTGTCGTTCATGGAGGGCATCTCATCGGGCATGTCTGACCTACAGAGGGGCAATAGGTCCATGGACTCCTCCCTGACGGCAGCAGTGTCCCTCCTCAAACGGTCCCTCACCCCTCCTGCCTCTGCTCCATCCACACTCCCCAGCACCTTACCCATCCCAAGCACACACACACCGGCACAGGCACACACCAGCACACACACATCCAGCACACTGACACACACGCCAATGACAAAACGCACACGCACGCACATTCAGGGGACTGAAGCCAGACTCACAGGGGATGGGGCCCTGGAACACACACACGCATCCACATGCACTGCGCAGTCCTCAGTTCCCTCTCCCTCCAAAGCACCCTCCCTTGCCTCACCTGCAACCCCAAAGTCACAGCAGCTCTTCCTCTGTGACCTCGGCCTCTTCCCCACCGATGAAGCTGCTCCAGCATCCCGGGGGAAGAGGAAGCCC